>JAOWBP010063174.1:0-35205 GCA_028571105.1 Tragopan temminckii
AAAGTATTTAAAAAAAAAAAAAAAAAAACCCTGCTGCAGTCAGTTACATTCTTCTCAGATTAGACCTGTTATTTTTCAGGTGGAATCATTTATCCTGGATCAGGATGATCTTGAAAACCCTATGTTGGAAACAGCTTCCAAATTGCTTTTGTCAAGTACTGCTGATGGTGCTGACCTGAGGACCGTAGATCCAGAAACCCAGGCAAGATTAGAAGCTTTACTTGAAGCTGCAGGTAAGTACTCGTGTCCCGTACAGGTTTAATCCCAATGCACTAACACATGAGCCTATACTGGAACTGCTTTCATAAGTCTAATCCATATGAGGATGATACAGATGCAGAATGCAAAGCAGTGTGAATGTGGCAATGTTGTGCAAGTCAGGTATGACTGAGGAACTCATTAAAATGTTCTGAATTTTTGAAAACTAATTTCATGTGAACGTTGTGCTTCTAATAGGATTCTTCTGAATTTGCATTTATAGAAACCTCAGAAAAAAATTAACACTCAGCCTTAGACTTGCAGCCTTGTCTCAAAAACTACACTTTTCAGTGAGGCTTTGTTTTGTAATACGGATATATGAAAAACATTAGTTGCATATAATGGCTAGTTGAAAAACAGTGTTTTAGATGGTTAGAGGGTTTAATTCATGTGCATCATGTCTGAGTGCAGCTTATAAATTAATGTTGTAAACAGCTAATCCCTTCTGTTTTGGAAGCTACAGTTCATTGTGTTTGGAATGCTTCTGTCAAGGAGTCTTGTGGGCTCAGTTGCAACTTCTTTTTGTTTCCTCCTTTCCTGGCACGCGTACCAACTTGTTGCAAATTGGCATCACGGAAGGAATAGGTAAACTATCGACTGCTGATGGTAAAGCATTCGCAGATCCTGAGGTGCTTCGCAGACTGACTTCTTCGGTCAGTTGCGCGTTGGATGAAGCTGCTGCTGCACTTACCCGGATGAGAGCAGAAAGCACAGCAAATGCAGGGCAGACGGACAAGTAAGCCATGCTTTATACTGTAGTTGTGTGCTACTTAATGGTGGGGCTTTTTCTTGTGTATTTCTGGCTGCAAAATGATGAAACTCCAAGTGGAACTTGTGCCAAGTTGTCATGTGGGTAGGACCTTGAACAGAGGCGTGGCCAAGCCTCTCTGCTTTTTGGGAGGCTCTCTGGCACTGAGTGGATTCTGGGTTGCTGGACATTGGAGGGAGAAGTAAAAGATGACTCTCTTCTAGGCTCTATTTGTGCTTCGGTACAAAAGAATCAGACTGTTAGTAGGAATTACTGAATTCCCCTTTTCTAGTTGACAGTTCATTCTTTGTATGCGAAGTGACTCAGAAGAAACAGTTATAGTATGCTGACCAGGATGTTTAAAGAAGAGCAGAATAATTTGCTGTTGTGTCTGATGCTCTTCTTTGCATGCCCCTGTTACCAAAGTTGCTAAGACAGGGGATATGAGAAGTAGAAGAAAATGTGGAAAATACGTTGAGCAGTACGTATTTAAGAAATATTTTTCCATATATAAAAACTCAGTCTGGTGGCACAGATGATACAAGAGTCCTGGTTATGAGAAGCAGTTATAATTTGGTCCATGCTAAACGAGTAACCATTTCAGATCTTGTATGTTATAAGAATTGTTAATGTTGAATAGTGAGGCTTGCAAAATTTTTCAGTAAAATACCTTATTTTTCCATTTTATGGTTAATTTTGTTTTAATAGGACTTGTTAAATGGATAGGAGGTGAAAGGATGGTGGGTGAAATGAAGTCACCCAAATTAAAAAGACTTGAATTTGTTATTACTGATGCAGTTACATGGAGAAGAGAGAGAAAATTTGTCAGGCTTGAATTTCTACTGTATAAGTTTCTGCTTTGTAAGAATAAATGCATTCTATACATTGTTTCAGAGTAGTTGAGAATATGCATTCAGTAAACTCTTTTTTGACTGAAACAGAATTAGTGATAGAAGCGAAGAAGTGATCTGAGAACCAGAAGTTCTCTTAGGGTTTACCAAACCAGGAGAACATGGCCTATTCTTGCTGGGTAGAGTTAGGGCCACAACCAAACCATTGAATTGTTATAAAATTCTGTAACTTCTGTCCTATGCTATGTGGCAGAAGTGAAGCCATTTTCTTAAGGGTGATTTGTTTTAGTTTAATAGTTGCAGTGCTGGGAAAAAGTGTGATAAGGCTGGTGATTTCTCTGTCCTCAAGCACCTGGAATAAAAGAAGATGCGACTTTGAGTGCTTGTAGATTTGGAAAGGAATACTGAAAAATAGTACTCAGTTTTTATTTTATTGAACTTTTGTTCAAATAGTGTCTTTTCTTTGAACCTTACATTAGAAAATGAGTAGAACAAAACCTTTTCAAACTGGTGCTACAAACAGGAATACATGGAGACTATGCTATGTAGTGATTAGTAATATAAATGAGCAGTGATTTGTTTCTAGTACTGTAGGAGTAGACTTTCAAAAGGAAAAGTGATTGCAAAAAAGGTTTCATACTCTGATATAATGTCACGCTGAGGGCAAGTCAGGCCCACGATCCTGTCCTCTCTGAGCATGCTCTCTGCTTCTCCTGTATGTGTTGCAGAACTTGGTAAGCAAAGTGGTCATTCTGCACTGCACGTTTAAGTTATAACCTTGGATTGGAAAACAATAACATCATTAATGCCACCTTTAATTAACAGTTGACACTTTTTAGATGGTGCTTTCTTTTTAGTTAACTGCATCCTTTTGGCATGTTAGACTTGTTATTCTGCACGTAGAGAAAGCGTTTCAAGTGTGGTCTGTTTTCACTTCCCAATGCTTTCTATCTTACTAGCCGCAGCTTGGCAGAGGCTTGTTCAGAAGGAGATGTAAATGCTGTGCGGAAGTTGCTAATTGAAGGACGAAGTGTGAACGAGCACACAGAAGAAGGGGAAAGCCTCCTTTGTTTAGCCTGCTCAGCAGGATATTATGAGCTTGCACAGGTTGGTTCTTTTTTAACTGTTTTGTGCGTCTTATACAAAAATAGGTGTTAAATTAACACTTTTTTCTTATGTACTTGAAGGTAGTGTTAAGATACTGGAAAACGTCAATAAACTGACAGGTGAAGACTTGCACGCAGCTGCATGTTGCTGGTGCATTTTGTGCTTATTTGTCAAAGTTTCTAGCATAAACCTCTTTGTGAAGGTGTGGGGGTTGTGTAATGTTTTAACCATCTTGACACTCAGCCTTGTCACTTCCCAAGGCTGACGATCATCCTTCTGTTCGCAGGTTCTTCTGGCAATGCATGCTAATGTAGAGGACCGAGGTATTAAAGGAGACATAACACCTTTAATGGCTGCTGCTAATGGCGGACATGTCAAAATTGTCAAGTTGCTGCTAGCTCATGGTGCTGATGTGAATGCGCAGTCATCAACAGGTAAATAAGTGTTGGAGCTTGTTGAAAACATCTGGAAAGCTGAGATTTGCTGCATACTAGAACTTGATTTGAAAAAAATTGTAAGACACGCTCAGTTGAGAGCCAACTTTTATAAACAGAATTCTTCCTTAATGTTTTACAACTCAATTTACTTATCCTTTTTAGGTAGTTTTAAAATATAAGTTGGTTTTGGACGTAAGTAATTGAATTAAGTTAGTGACTTTAGATACGTGGGATTTGTGAATTGTTGTGACACAGTATTTTAAGCACATTTTGGAAGTTGATATACTCAAAATTATCTGACGGAAGGTCTAGTTAACTGAGAATGCAGTAAACGTGAGAAGAGGGCCTTTTTTAATGCCACCTTCTTCGTAGTTTGTGTTTTAGTAGCCTGTCTTCTTTTGGAAATCTTTGTTGTGCAGCCTTGAAGCAGACAGAATAACTGATTACTAACCCTAAATAATGAGGAAAATTAGGGTATGAGAAGACAGGTGTGTGGAGGTTTTTCTTTAATTAAGCAGTCCCAAGTTAGTAATACTGTTCTGGCTTTTTTTTTTTTTTGAGAAGCCTTTCATAAAGGTGGATTCATTGACTGTTTTGTTCAGATTGATTTTTTTTGTGATTTTTTTTTTTTTTTCATGGGGATTCTTTTCATCTCTTTGTGAAGCCTGTGGAGCTTGTGAACTAGCCCTTCACAGGTGTTCTAGATCTGGTTTAGAAGCAGTAGTTCATGTTGCTCCTTGCTTTGAGCTTTTCTTTTAGCCATCATAGTACATCCCTGCTGATTTAACAAGAGAGGTGATGAGGTTTTGTCGTGCAAGTTGGGATTAACCAAGAGAGAGAAATGGGAAGAGAATTTTCAGTCACCAGATACATTTAGATCTTCAGTTTGTCAACACTGAATTACTTTGTGTAGTTACTTGCTTGTTTTCCCTTCATCCTTTCAAACAGTTTCTTGGTTTGAAACTTAAAAAATAAATAAATACAAAGAACTTGTTCTGGAACGTAGTTAGCCCAATAAATGTGATCAGATGAATGAAATATAAGGTTTCCAATGTAGAAATTCTGTCAGATTTAGAGTTCTGTCTTCAAAATCTTTCTCTGGTTCTAGGCAATACAGCTCTTACATATGCCTGTGCTGGAGGCTACGTTGATGTTGTGAAAGTACTGCTGGAATCGGGCGCTAGTATTGAGGACCATAATGAAAATGGTCACACTCCTCTAATGGAAGCAGGAAGTGCTGGTCATGTGGAAGTGGCCAGAGTGCTGTTAGAAAATGGCGCTGGCATAAATACACATTCCAATGAGTTTAAGGAGAGTGCGCTTACCCTGGCTTGTTACAAAGGTATGGTATCAAGGCCTTTACTTAGGTGTGGGAAGTCTCTTCAAACATGTATTTACTCTGCCTTGCTGTATATTATGAAATTTATTTTAAGGCTATAAGTATACGCTTTCATATGTTTTTATATTGGCTGGGATGCTGCACAGCATGTATGTACCATAAGATGATGGTTAATATGTAGAATGAACATTAAGATACAAAACTTTTTCTGAGTCCTTATGATACTTAAATTTTTTTTCTCAATTAAGTCATATATTCTCTTGCTTCACAATTCATTTATCACGGAATGAGTATAATAAACCTTCTGTAATGTAACCTATTTTGCATGATACTCTGCTTAGGTATAGAAACGTCAAATAGTTTAAAGGACTTTGCACTTTAAAATATATGGTATCTAGGACTGTGCCTTCTATCTGTCAGTGCTTAGGCAGCGGGACTTTCTTGCCTCCTTTGGAGTATTAGGTAGCTGTTTTGCATCACCTTGGATAGAGCTGAAGTTGTTTTAAGACCAAATGTTTTCAAGTAGCCAGAGTAGTTGCTGTAATAGTCACTTAAGATACATTTTATTAAAGCTATTAGAATGGCTCTTGAAATCCTAGAGGTACTTGCTGTGGCATCTCCATGGAAGATTATTGTAATTGTTCATTTACATTGGTTTTCTTCTGCTTTGATAAAATCCTTGTGCATTATTAGTGAACGTCTTCATAAGCCATGGTAGTTTATTTCTGTGGTGATTATCAAAACAGAGGCTTTCTTTGAAAGAGGGGAGTGGGACTTTAAACTATCTCCTCCCTGAAAAAAGTGTGCCTGAGCTCTGAATCATGAGCTATCTTGGAGAGCAGTTTTGTTTTTTTTAAAAAGTGTTTAAATCAGTTTTGTGTTATACCAAACAGAAAAGAAGACGTTCAAGGTTTTATGTTCTTCTCATACGTACATCTTGTCTGTATCCCATGAATTTGTGTTGCTCTAAATGTCATTTTTAGGAAGTGGAGATATTATCCTGATTTTTCTCATGTGCTTGCTTCTTGTAGTAGGATGACATGCGATGCTTAGAACCAGGGATGTTACAAGCTTCTCTCAAGTAAAGGGGGAAGGGTGAAAAGTCAGTGTAGCCTCATACTGGGCAGTATCCTATGTTCATATTCAGTCATAAAGCAGCTTTTTTTTTTTCCTGACTTGATTTTACGTCCTTGCTTCTTGGGTCAGTCATGACTATATAGCGGAGTTGAGCGGGCTTGATATACCTACAGGACTTGGAAAGTGATAGTTGTGAATTAATGGAGTGGTAGATCGTAAATACTTGCAAACTGTGTTAAGATTTTTTTTATGGTAGAAATATTCAGATAGATTCTACAAATGCTATGTGTGAAGGTCCATCTGTCTTGTATATTTTATTCCCTAAGGCTTGGTGTGACCTCAGGGACTGTTCACAATGCGATTTATAAGCACAGTAACCCTAAATTCTTGGTGTTGACTGGGAAGAGGAAGAAAAATCCCTCCAAGCCAAACAAAGCATCCTGATATTCTTTAGTTGGAGAAATTGGAAACTGTGAAGGCATAATGAACTACCCTTGTCAATCTGATGTTTGCACTGCTCAGCTCTATCACTTCAAGGAATGCATGCAGTAGATGCATCGTTTTAGTCATGAAGTGAATCGGATGATATTTATAACAATTGTTACTAGGTTTATGTGGACTTTGAATGTATAGATATGAACATGCTGGACTTCTAGTGTTGTAACATGGCCTTTTGTTGCCTTACTTATATTATGCTAGTACATTTTTATGGTAGTTGCAAAATGTACTTGATGAAAGTCGTTTCTGTCTGTTAAGTAACTTCTCTGTACAGGTCATCTAGAAATGGTGAGGTTCTTGCTGGAAGCTGGTGCAGACCAGGAACACAAGACAGATGAAATGCACACTGCTCTCATGGAGGCTTGCATGGTAAGAGACGCATGGATTTATTGGTGAGGCAACTCTGTTGTTTTTTCACTTCCGGGAGATGAACAAAGTGATTCTTTCTGGACTTTTTGAGGTACAGAACCTGACTTTGTGTTCCGGTTCTCTGGACATATTGATCCTTTAGCAGATGATGAAGGGGGAAGTAACTGGTTGAAATGTGGTACTTACTAAGATAGTAAAATGAAATTTCTTGTTTTGATAACTAACAAAGTAGTTACATTTCTGAGACAGTGGGAGATGGTTATGAACTCATCGTTTGGATAATGAAGTTCACATTATGTCCAACTGCAATCTAATTTTTTCAGAAGTAACAGAAGTCGACAAGTAAGGCTATGCTGTGCTCCCTGTCCTAGAGCAGCTTCATATAGACTGCATCTTCTGTTGTTACATCATTTATTTTTGGCTTTTCTGGTAATTATGGAAGCATGGTTTGATGAAAAGAGTTTTGTGAAGCTCGGTTTAGAAGAACTCGTGAATTCAAATGTGGCTGTATGTAAATACTAGTTATTTATTTAAACAAAACCTTTTTTTAACATTCTGTCAGCTTCTGGGAGAGCAGCATTCAGTCTATACTGGGATAATCCTTTCTACAGTGATCTCCAAATGGAGTAACATAAAGCAGATTTGTAGTGGCTGTTGAAATGTTGTTACAATACGCACTAAATATAAAAAATTAATATAGTTGTAGCCTGGCTATTTGAAAGCATTTAACATAACTATACCATGTTTAAGGAATTTGTAAGCAAAATTCTTCCCGTACTGATGGTTAAGTTTAGGTGTGTGACTCGATTCTGTGTGGTTCACCTAGCTCCTTGTTCCCTGAAAACAGGATCAGAGGCTTTTTGGGGAGCAGCTAGTAAAACAGAAAGGGAAACTATTAAAAACCTTGATTAATAAGAGTACTTCTGTGTCTATTAATCTGAAGCAATCTATTTGCTGCTCTACTTTATAATTGTGTTTTTATTAATCTCGAAGACTCTCGAGAGAAAATCTGATTTTTAGCTAATTTGTTGTAGTACAACACACATGCTTGTGAAATTATCACCATTAGCGGTTATGCATGTGTACATTTTGGTGCTGAAATGTCATAATTGATGCCCAGTTTAAGATGATTTCAAGCTCTTGTGGTAAAGAAAAAATTTCTATATCAATGTCATAATGTGTGTTTGTGTGAGCTACAAGTAAGCTGAATAACTGGATTTCTAACATGTTTTTCTTGTTGTGAACTTTGTGTACTGTTGTGACTGTGGCTATGGAAGAGTGCCACAAACTTTAAACTTCTTCAAACTTTCCTTAGTTTTCCTTTTCCTGAAATTACAGCACTTATGACTCTAAACTCACCACAGCTATGCCTGTTTCAGGAAGGTAATGGCTTCAGATAGGGTGATCATTAACTAACAGTGATAGTTCTCTAGAGGTCATTAGAAAGAAAGGCGCACATTACCAAGTCTTCTGTTTCTTCTTACCCCAAGATATTAATAGGCTTGCCATTTAGTTATGGTAATGGGGAAAAAGCCTTGGTCTCCCTTATTTCTGTGGAAAGCACTTCTCATAATTGACTGAGAGGTGATTGGTGTTATCACTACTTTCATTTATGTTTAAGAGAGGGAGCAACTTTCTCTGGCAGTTGTTAAAAAGGTGGCAGTCTGAAATACAGCAAAAGTTTCTCATACAGGAGGCAGAAACAGTCACTGCTTTTCAATAACAGAAGAAAGCTACTCTTTCTAGGATGACATTGATGTTCAGTATGTGTTAGAGAATTACCTGTGGCATAGTGCTTATGTTACAAGCCATGAGACTGCATGGACCTTGTCATGCAAGGCATTCAGGAAGACTTTCGTTCAACAGCTTTTTTTTGCAGACACCAGTAATTGTTTAGTGCAAATGAGTTGTTGAGCAATATGAGTTGTCTTGTGGGAGCAAAAAGCAGGTTTGTCTACTTGGCACTTAGTAATACAGCATTTTCCAGTGAGTGCTGAGTACTGACTGCCCGCACCAGTTGGTCTTTAGAACATGCCTGGTGTACTTGTGCAGATTGATCAGACAGCAGTTACTCGGGTATTTTTCAGATATTTCAGAAGAACTGAACAGCACCTTCCCATTGCCAGGTTTGGTAGAACACAGATAAAATTTCCTTGAGTGATTAATCATCAGTAGTTATTTTTAAGGCTGCCTGGCCTACATAAGAAACTTTGAAGCGTATCCTTATGCTGCTGTTAGCTGTACTTTAGCTAAATCAGTTGGGAATGATTAGTGAGCTGTTTTGCCTGAGCCTGATGGTTAAGGCACATCTCAGCATTTCCCTGAGGAAAGATTCTTTACGGAGCCTTGGAGTTTTTCCCTAAAATAGTGTTGTCATTTCATGTAGAAAAGTGAGTACGTCCTAGTTTATGTCCTAGATCTTTTTCTGGGAGAAAATCCTACTGTGCTCCCCGGAAATTGTGAGGTTCAGACAGTGGAGTTTGAAAACGTCAGATGCAGTGATGTATTTAGTCTGAGAAAGAGCTCTTAAGGTTGTGGTTTGCAGCTTGATGAGGATGACGCTGGCTGCGGTTTGCTATCCCTTGGTGCAGACAGCAATGGCTTCAATTTGCTGTCTCTTATTAATTAATCTGAGATCAAGATGTACTTAACTTGTTGAACAAGAATCTTGAGAGAGCTTTGTGTTCCTGGTAAGCTGCTGCTTTTCCGATGTCACCTCCTGTTGTTTGTCAGACTTTTCCCTCCATAGCTACTCCAAGTTTGAATGATCCCCATTTCCTCGTGAAGAAAGCCTGCTTGGAGAGTTTGTGTTGCTGCTGAACTGCAGTGACCAAGCTGATCTTGCTCTGTTATCAAACTGCCATTCGATTCTATTTTTGATGATATGCCACTCTTGGGACTCCATAGCAAACATACAGCTGAAAAGCAATTTCAGCAGGTTCCTCAATCTATGGTGTACGGAGAAATGACAAAGACTGTATGCTCAAATAGTTTGCAAAGTAAAAAAAGCAAATGTGAGAGTACATTTTGGGAGTTTGACAGCATAGCAGCATCTAGAAATCTCTGCCTATGGATAGTTGTAGTTGAGGTCGCTATTGTGATTTATGGGGAACCTGACAAATTGATTTGTTTTCACTTGGAGGGAGAAAGCAAGTCCTGACTGTGCTGAAAAACAAAGCAGCAAGTGCAGTAGTTCTTTGGGAGCCAAGAGACAAGCAATATAGTTCTGCAGAGCTATTTAAGACAGTAAGAAAGCAGAATTGTTTAACTTAAATAGTTTCCCTCCCCTAAAGCTGGGAACCCATAAAGTAAATACTCTGAGACACTAACAGTCCTCGTGGAGGTGAAGGCAAACTATTCCTGACATACACTGATTTTTGTAATGTAAATACGCTGTGTGTAACAAATAATGTAAATGCATGCTGAATTCGCTTCTTTACTAATTGTGGAGCCTTGACATGGAGTGACTTCTTGGCAATGTTAAGGCTTTGTAGTCTTTTGGAAGAGCATTGCAACTTGTTCTCACGTTCAAGTAAAAAGATTTTTGATTGGAATTATTTCAGTACTCCTTTATCACAGAATCACAGAATGGCCCAGGTTGGAAGGGACCTCAAGGATCATGAATCTTCAGCCCCCCCTCCCCTCCCCACCACAGGCAGGGCGACCAGCCTCCATATCTAATACTAGACCAGGCTGCCCAGGGCCCCATCCAACCTGGCCTTGAACATCTCCAGGGACGGGGCATCCACAATCTCTCTGGTCAGCCTGTTCCACCACCTCACTGCTCTCTCTGTAAAGAACTTCCCCCTGACATCCAACCTAAATCTTCCCTCCTTTATCTAATATAGCACTTGTATTGTTAGTAATAAATTTATTGAAAGAACATAAAAGCCTTTGTTTGCTTTTTTTCTTAAGATTTTTCATCCTTGGTTAAGTTTGACAGTCCTCAGTTCTGTCTGAGTTGTTCAATAAAGATGAATACTGAGTATTTCAGTTGTAGGATTCCAACTTGTGGAGGAGGCAAGCTTTCAAAATAACATCGGGCTCTGTCTCAGCTTGTGTTTTTTTGTTGCTGTTTTTTCTCCAACTAAACTGATAAGCAATTGAATTTGAGTCTTCTGTGAAGTTCGCAAGTTTGCTGTACCACAAGCAGAGAAGTTTGTGGTTCACAATATTGCTGGTTTTTTTTTTTTTTGAAAAGGCATATTCATTAAAACCAAGTTCTTCTAGTGCCTGTTCAATAGACTTTTAGTCTTATCCAAGTATTTGAGAAAACTCAAAAAAGTGTTGTTATATTTTTAAACTTCCTTGCTTGTTCCTCTTCTGTTACTTCTGATGGAATTTGAGTTGGTGAGTTCTTTAAGGTTTGGAAAAGAGCAGCTTGTTGGGTTTTTTTGGGACTTGATTTCTTGACCTCTGATTTTTTATTTTTTTTTTTTTTAATTCCTAGGACGGCCATGTGGAAGTGGCAAGATTGCTGCTTGACAGTGGGGCTCAGGTGAACATGCCTGCTGACTCCTTCGAGTCTCCATTGACTTTGGCAGCTTGTGGAGGGCATGTTGAACTGGCAGCTTTGTTGATTGAACGTGGAGCTAACTTGGAAGAGGTAAACGATGAAGGATACACACCGCTAATGGAAGCAGCTAGAGAAGGCCACGAAGAGATGGTGGCACTACTACTTGGCCAAGGTAAGTATTGGGGTGCTTTCCATGGGCTGCAATTCAGCAAGCATCTGTGTATCATTTTTTTCTTCAAATTATTACTAAACTTTGATTATTTTTGTTCCTTGGACAACTTCTGAACAAGCCGTCACCCCCATTTAAATAAATTGGCAGTTTAGCAGAATATTGTGTTATCTTGTTAAGTGGTCATTCTGAATTGGTCTTCACAACAGTTTTGAATTTTTCAAACAGATGTGCTGTACTGAACAGTTGATATGAATAACTTATACTCTGCAAGATGTCCTTGATGCATCTTCACAGCTTTTCAGTAACAAAACAAGCTGAAGTGCTTTGAAATTCTCAGAGGGATTCCCCAAGTAGTTAAAAAAAACCAAAAAACAAAAAACAACCAGATTTGATATACCATGATTTTAGGGGAATTCTTTGGCTGTTGTAGAAACAAGATGCAATAAGCAAATGTCTTGTGCATCAAGAAATGTACTTGTCTGCTGATACTGTTGGCAATAACTGGTGTTGGTGTTTTTTGTTTTATTTTGTTTTTGAAGGAGCGAACATCAATGCTCAAACAGAAGAGACACAAGAAACTGCTCTAACTCTGGCTTGCTGTGGAGGTTTTTTGGAGGTTGCTGATTTTCTTATTAAAGCAGGGGCAGATATAGAGCTTGGTTGTTCAACACCTTTGATGGAGGCTGCTCAAGAGGGTCACTTGGAGTTGGTTAAATATTTATTAGCTGCAGGTATGGAATAATTCTGTTAATTATTTTTTTTATAGACTCAGTGTATCCTTACAGGAAAAAATCTTTTCTCACATTCATTACGCTTTTGATTAGCGGCTTCATTAAGTTGGTTGCAAAGGCTTGTGGAATCCTAAATAATGTACTGGTTGGAACCTAATTTAGTTTTTAAAGACTCGGTTGGTGTACATTCCCTTAGAACTGAAGTCCTGGAGTTTTTTTCTTTTAATTCTCCTAGCGTATGGCTAAGTCATTAAATAATTTCAAAGCTGTTGTAATTCAGAGGAAGAAGTTAGGTTTGCTACCTGATCTTGTAAAAGATTATAAAGAGAATTGCATATCTTCTGTAATGAGCTCCACAAAGCTTACATGCTTGTTAATACTGCTTTAGGGGCTAATGTGCATGCAACAACAGCAACAGGTGATACAGCACTGACATATGCGTGTGAAAATGGCCATACTGATGTAGCAGATGTCTTACTTCAGGCAGGTGCAGATCTGGTAAGTAATTTCCTTCTTAAAAATTACAAAAAGGAAATAGAGTGATTAATATGTTTATTTTCATGTTCACTGCTGAAAACTTTTAAACCTTCTTTTAAGTAAGAACTAGTGATGGCATTCTGATAGCTGTTAGGCTGTTCTTTATCTAGGAATGCTTAGGTCACAAGGAAAACTTTAGCAGTTGTCTAAAGCGTTTTCAAACCCCGGCAGTTGCACGTGCAGGAAATCAGGAGATCCTTTTCTTTTTGTCATGCGCAGTGCAGCTTGGAGTTGCCGAGCTGGTTATGGTTTAATATTTACATTTGGAATTTATTCTGTTCCCTAAGCAGTAGACAGTTGACAGTTTTGTCTTTTTCTAGTGAGCTCTATTTCGTGTACTGTCAGTTTATTTTTTGCACTTGGGCCAGCTTGTGCACCAGTAGGTTATCGAAAAGTGAAATTAAGCGTGACAAAACACTTTTTCTTAATTTATAGAACCATTCTGTGCTTGAAACCTTCTTATCCAGGAGTCTTAGACCTGTGCAATTGTGGGTAGATATTCTCCTCTGTCTGCAAGATATACCATGTTACAGTATTGTTAAAAATTTAGTGCCTGTAGGCTGTCAAATACTAAACAGAAATCTTCTATACCTAGTGTTTTCCAATTCAAAAAGCAAAATTTAATTATGTACTTCGTGATGCTTCTGAATTTTGAATACCATGTGTTTGTTAATCTGCTCTAGGAGCATGAATCAGAAGGTGGAAGAACTCCTCTCATGAAAGCTGCAAGGGCAGGTCATGTTTGCACTGTTCAGTTCTTGATTAGCAAAGGTAAGTATTGTGTGAAGAGAACAGAGCTGCCCTAACTTAAAGGCATATGTCAGTGCTAGTACCATGGATTTGATTCAAATACTGTACATATTTCAGTGATTCTCACACATAATAATCTCCTCTGGTTTCTGGTGAGATGAGTGGAAATTCAGTGAACTCTTAAAAATAGTTGCATTCCATTCTCTAATTCCTGATAACACAGCAGTTGGTACTCGGTGCCTCTGCTCCTGGTGCAGCTTTTGAGCACTGTATTTTTTCCGGAAATTAAATTTCAAGTCCTTGCCTGTTTCAACGTTTCATTTATCACTTGCTCTGTGTTGTCACAACTGTCAGCTGCAGCCTTATGTTACTGTTGAATGCATAGAATTGGTACAGACCTCAGAACTGCTGTTTTCTCTCTCAGCAACAGTTTTTCTTCATACCTGGTGTTGGAGGCCTAAGGCTTCCAGTATGGAAGGAAGCAGAGCTGCAACTAGTCTGCTTTCTGATGAGTAGTTAAAGTAATGCATCAAGTCATTTGTAAAAAGAGGCATCGCTGGAAAAAAAACTGCTGACAGACTTAAAAGCCAGTAGGTTCTCCTACTGTGTAAAGTTTGAGTGCTAGTTGCAGGTAGTTTTGCTGTTCTTGGAAGTACCTGTAGTAAGGGTCAAATTCTGAAGCTGTTACCTAATGAGATGTTAATTCAGTGACTGTCAATTTAAATGGACTTCTGATCATAGTCTGGCTCAGTTTTAATGTATCAGTTGCAAGACTGCAGCCAAAGAGAAAGCATTTTTCATTTTGTCTTTTTTTATTTTCCCCAATTCCTTAAATAATCTTTGTGCTCTCTTTTTCAAGGAGCAAATGTGAACAGGACTACTGCTAACAATGATCATACAGTGTTATCACTGGCCTGTGCTGGAGGTCATCTGGCGGTTGTGGAGTTACTGCTAGCTCATGGTGCTGATCCTACACACAGATTGAAGGTTTGCCACTCCACTGCTTTATTTTCTTTGAGTGAGCGAACAGCTGTGTGATGCTTAACTGCCTGCTGCTTTAAATCACAACACAGTGGTGAGGTCATAGTTGAAGGAAAACTAAAATATTGATTTATTTTTTTTTTAATTATTATTATTGGGTGTTTTTTGTAATGTTCTTAAGTTTAGTTGTGGACTTACTGCAGTTGGAATATTTAAGCTTTTATGTTTTATGTTTTATTGGGGCTGTCAAAACATTTCAACATTGTCATGTTCTGATTATACTCTTTTCTAATACTGTGATGTTTGCCTCTTCAGGATGGGTCAACGATGTTAATAGAGGCAGCGAAGGGTGGTCATACCAGTGTGGTTTGTTACCTTCTAGACTACCCAAACAACTTACTTTCTGCTCCTCCACCTGATGCTACTCAGCTGACCCCGCCATCCCACGATTTAAATAGGGTAAGAATTAAGGACTGGTGGTTTGATTCGTGGGACTTTGTATTTCTTCTTGCAGCTTAATCAAAGTTGAAATATTTGAAAGAGTCAGTTGTGTCATTTCTACACTACTGAACTGTAGGGAACGCATTAAAAATCTGAGCTGTTGTAAAGATGAAGGTTCTCTGAGCATTGCTGTGTAGTCCTTCTGTTCATCTACAAAGATCATTAAAAAAAAAAAAAAAGCTGACTGAAGTCAGCTTTAGTGAGGCTGTTCTGCAGAATTACATTTGTAGTCTGCTGTGGCTTGTATTTGCTTTATCAGAGTGCATCATACAGAGATGAGCATTCTTACCCAAGTTATTTCTTAGGTTATGAATTTGAAGCAAGTAGAAGCTAGATGATTTTGCTAACTGTTGAACTCAGCATATTTAAACTGTCTTAAATGTTGTTAGTTACCACAAACATCTGCTTTTCTAACAGGTTTTGTTTACCTTCTATTGAACTATCACTAGATTGGAGTATGAGAAAAATAATCTATTAGTATCCAACATTTTAGGCTCCTCGTGTACCAGTGCAGGCGCTGCCCATGGTCGTCCCACCCCAGGAGCCTGACAAACCCCCTGCTAATGTCGCCACAACCCTTCCCATCAGAAATAAAGGTCAGTTTTAGTTCTGGAGCTTATTTTCTGAATAGAAGATCTAGGGTTGCACTTATAGCCGAGTAGTTCCTCTGGAAAGTGTTAATGGATTCAGTCAAGGAGAAACTGTAAATTTTTTTTTAGGATTGCTTACATATCAACTCAGTCATCTAACCCTGTTACCACCAAGTGTCAAGAAATCTGCCTAAGTAAAAACAGTAAAGCATATATTAGTCTGGCATACCGGACTGAAACAGAATGTCACCCAGAAAGCTCTGTAAATTTTCTAGTCTAACTTGTAGAAATTGTTAAGTTCCATATTGTAGTTGATTGGGTAACTTGTGTTTTCTTAAGATGGTAGTCTTGGAGTGGGTTGGACTAATGTGACTGAAGGCGGAATTTCTTGTGCTATAAAATATTTAGTCTGATGTGGCTCAGGTCCTTCTAGGACTAAATTTGCATCTATTTTGAGGATCACCATTTTGAGAATTTACACTTTCTGTACTTTAGAAGTCTCTTCCAAAACATTTTTTTTTTTTTAATCAAGGATCAGCAATAGTGCAAATACAGGCGTGCATGTTATAAAATTAATACTGTGTGTACACTTGTATTGTTCTGGAAATACAGCAAGGATCTCTGGAAGAAACTGGGCACCACCACTGGCTCAAATCCTGAGTTTTCATTTGCCTTTCACCCTTCAAAATTAACAGATTGTTCTTTCTCCAACTGGTATGGCAGACCATGTCAGCTGTATTACCGTGGACTTCTTCATAAAAGATGTATTGGATTAGTCCATCGCTCGTTCTTACAGGAAGGCTGAATTATTTGCCTTGCCTGGGCGGAGAGCTGAGTTTTGACACGTGCCAAATCGTGTCTGCTATGGATAACATGTAGTTGCTAAACATACCCTGTTAGATCATGTTAAATGTAAATGACTATCCTAGGTTCTAGCACTGTTTGTCAACTGAGCAAAGCTGGATACCTGTAGCGAAAGGATTCAGTGTTCCTAGAAAATACAATACATTCCTAAAATGTACCACACTGCTCAAAAAACTGGTGGCCTAGAAAAAAGATGTTTTTGCATCACTTTTGCTGTGCTTCAGGGATGTAACGGTACATTTGTCTTAACACGATACCAATTCCAAAAGATCAAGTGAAGAGACAGCATGTTCTACCCTTTTGTTTTCATTTATCTTGTAGCACCACTTGATAACAGCGGCTCTTGAGACAATCACTTCATTTGGCAAAAGTATAACGATAGTTGGATTAAATATTTCAGCATAGCATAGGGGTTATTTGGAATGTATGTGCAGTAATCTGTACTGTTAATTTGCGATCTGACTGCTGTGTTAAAGTTGATAGTGAAAGATGCAGTTTCCGTTGAGGGCTGTACAAGTACTTTCTGACCTTCTGTGGGTGCTGTGTCTCAGTGCATTTAGCATCCCAACAGTAGCTCTATAATGAGGATGCCATTCATATGCACTTCCATTGGTTCTGAGGGGGTTTCTTTTTCACACAGCTGCTTCTAAACAAAAGTCCAGCAGTCATTTGCCAGCAAACAACCAGGATGTACAGGGTTACATCACCAATCAGTCTCCAGAGAGCATTGTAGAAGAGGCTCAGGGCAAGTTGACAGAGCTGGAGCAGAGGATAAAAGAAGCCATAGAGAAGAATGCTCAGCTGCAGTCCTTGGAATTGGCACACGCTGACCAGCTCACCAAAGAGAAGATTGAGGAGCTGAACAAAACGAGAGAGGAACAAATTCAGAAGAAACAAAAGATTTTGGAGGAACTGCAGAAAGTGGAACGAGAGTTACAGCTGAAAACTCAGCAGCAGCTGAAAAAGCAATATCTAGAGGTAAAAGCGCAAAGAATTCAGCTCCAGCAGCAGCAACAGCAACAGTCTTGCCAGCACCTGGGACTTCTGACTCCTGTTGGGGTAGGAGAACAACTCTCAGAGGGAGACTATGCACGATTACAGCAAGTGGATCCCGTCTTGCTTAAAGATGATCCTCAGCAAGCTGCTGCACAGACGGGTTTTGCACCAATTCAGCCTCTGGCGATGCCACAAGCTTTGCCTCTGGCAGCAGGTTCCTTACCTCCAGGGTCCATCGCAAATCTTACAGAACTGCAAGGTGTTATAGTTGGACAGCCAGTATTGGGCCAAGCACAACTAGCAGGGCTGGGGCAAGGAATACTGACAGAAACACAGCAAGGGTTAATGGTAGCCAGCCCTGCTCAGACGCTCAATGACACGCTGGATGACATCATGGCAGGTGGGTTTATATTGTTATGAGCAGGTATAATATTTGCTTAACCAGTTGAGGGTATGTCAGCTTTTTTTGTATGTGCGTGTGTGTTTATGTATTCCTGCTAGCTCTACAGCAAAACCACTAGCCTGTTTCCTGTGTTTAGGATCTCAGAATTAGCTTTAACTTCTCAATTTGCAGCCTTGCCTTTCTTTTTGTTGTGCTATACTGGTGCCCTTTTGTCAGGTTGGTATGTCAGAAGTTGCATTTTTAACATTTTGTAGTTTGGGAGGGGTATGCTAGAGATCAACAGCTGTATTTCAGTCTGTGGCGTAGGAACAGCATCACAACAATACTGTTTGTTTGCACTCTAAACTAGTTAACTGAGAACTGTCTTGGAGCAGGCTTTGAGCTACAGCATCCCATCAAGCCTACAACTTGTAATGAATGTAGGCCTGTCTGCTGAATGAAAGGTGCTTGGTTGGTCCTGAATAGTGAACCACGAGAAAACGTTTACTTTTACTTGGAAAAAAAAGAAATGTAATATATGTTTGCTGTTGGTGGTTTTTTTTTTTGTTTTTTCTTAAGTACATTCCTGAAAATTGTTGCTTCTCCATTTAAAAACAAATTCAGCCCTACCAAGTTTTTCTGAATTACTTTGGAGATTGCTTGGATGTGTTGAGTCAGTGCTTTAAGGCCTTGAAAAGTAATTGTTTAAAATAATAGGCTTTCACTACCATAGAGAACATGAGCTTCTAGTGTTGATTCTCTTTATGCGTGCTTTAGTTGCACGTCCCTGTTCATGTTAAAGTAATAGCTGAAATACTCACTTTGAGTACCTACCTAAATACAGACCAACCGTGAAGGAATATTTAAAAAATAATAAATACATCAACATTTCCCTTGATTAAAAGCTAGTTGATGTTTTTGTGAAACAGATGAATGTTTATTTTTAGAAGTACTGTCTGTCTTGACAATCCTTCTTTGTAAGGAGACTGTAGGACTAACGTGCTGTGCTGGAATATGAACTGGAGCATAGACAGGTCTCTAAGAACATGTTAGTCCAAAGTGCAAAGGAGTGGAGAGTTTACTGCATGTACTGCAGAAGGAATGGAGGGAATGTGGTGCACAGTGAATAGTGGATTTGGTAATTATATAAAAGACTAAATGGTGATTGTTTGATATAATTGGAATGATGCTTTTCAAGTTATGACTAAAATTAGACTTCTAATGAGTAACCTGATGTTCAGGCAAAGCCTCCCAAAAGATTACTGAAACTTATGAGCTACAGAGATTCTCTTCGGAAAATCTAGTATTAGAGTTTAAGCCTAGGCACAAAGGTTGAAAGCTGTCAGTGAATAAATATCTGACAGGAGACATGAGAAGGTAGATAAAGCTACTTGCATTGTGATAATGTGCACTGATGGTGTGGGATATCTACCAGTACCAGCTACTTGATTCCATAGAGAGAACAAATACCGTTTTGTGTGGTTTTGTGTGAAGAATGTGAGCAATGCACTTTCTTTTAAGTATAACATAGACTTTCATTTAGAATACTCTTGCTATGTGTTTAACTGCACATAACATTTTGAGGATCTCTGATTTTAGGTCAGGTGGCGCATACCCAAATGCTTGTTCATGCCTTTTTGTGAAAGTCAGATATTTCCAATGTACATTTGAATGAATGTTTTTGTACTCCTTAGTCCCAGTTCTTACTATGCACATGCACACGTGCAATTGGGAATCAGATCTAAATTGTGTTCTGACAGGTATTTGTGGTAAGTCTGTTGGAAGTTGTACATGTGCAGTTTCATCTCAAGTATGTCAAATGGCTTATTTTAAAGTGAGCAGATACAGCCCTGGCTGTACAACTCCAGCTGCTTGATTCCACGCATCAGATTTTAGAGTGGAGGTGAAATGGGCTCAGTGTAACACAAAATATTTAGGGAGCAGCTATGTATTTTTTCTGCAGCCTTCTATAATGCTTCAGTGGGAGCCCTGTGGAGTATTTCTGTAGGTACAAAGCCTTGTTTGCAGCACTGGGTGAATTCTGGAATAGGAATAGCACTGGAATAGGCTCCCCGGGGAGGTGGTTGAGTCACCATCCCTGGATGTGTTTAAAAACTGTCTGGATGTGGTGCTCAGGGACATGATTTAGCTGAGGGTTGTTAGAGTTAGGGTAGTATGGTTAGGTTGGGGTTGGACTTGATGGTCTGTAAGGTCTTTTCCAACCAGTGCAATTCTGTGATTCTATGAATTCACACTTGTTTGATTAGTTTAGTTCTCCAATTTTAAGTGCTTGTTTAAAGCAAGTCAGGTGTGCAAATGCTGGTATTAGAGACTGGGATAAGATAGCGTTGCTGTAGTAGTCAAGTGCTTAGTTGTTGGATCACCTCTGAAATGTTGAAGTGTGATTCCTTGTTGCTAGAGGAGCTCATTGATGTTGTCAGGGCTCTACAGGATTAGCCTGGGAACACAGAATCCACTGACTTAAGAGTTCTGAGGTGGTGGTTTTATGTTTTTAGTTGTTTTTTGTTGTTGTTTGTGGATTGTTTTGTTGTTTTTATGTTGTTGTTTTGCTTTTGTTCTGTGTTATTTGGAAAGAAACAGGACAAGATGAAAAAGTGAATATTGAATTACAACTCGTGCTGGAACTGATGACAAGCAAAGGGTTTGCTCTTCAACTTCACATGTCAGTACAAGTAATTTTCTTGCAGTGAGTCTGGCAAATAGAAGTATTTATTGACCGTGAAAAGGGGTTGGTTAGGAAACTCTTCAATGAAAATGCAGCAAATGCTAAACCATGTGCAAAGAATTTAAAAAAAAAAAAAAAAAAAAAATTCCTTGTTTTAATGATAAACTTTTGTTAAGGTACATGGTTGTTTTTCAAGAAGTGTAGTGCAGGGTGTTGTGCCTGGGTTGTGATGATGCCTGCTATCAGTACAAGCTGGGGGACAAAAGGGTCCTGCTGAAAAAGACTTAGTGGTACAGATGAGTAGTGAGTCAGTAGTGTGCCTTCCATATCCTGGGCCACATCGAAAGAAGCATGATCAGCAGGTCAAGGGAGGTGAGACCTCACCTGGAGCACTGCATTCAGATGTGGAGTCCTCACTACTGGAGAGACAGACCTGTTGGAGTGCATCTAGAGGAGGGCCACAAAAAATGATCCCCCTACGAGAACAGGCTGAGAACTGGGGCTGTTCAGCATGTAGAGGAGAATGCTCCAGGGAGACCTGAGAGCGGCTTTTCAGCGGGCTAAGAAAGGGACAGACTCTTTAGCAGGGTCTTCTGTGATCGGACAAGGGGAAGTGGTTTCAAACTAAAAGAGGGGAGATTTAGACTGGATATAAGAAAGAAGAGTTAGCTGAAGCACAGGAACAGGTTGCCCAGAGAGGTGGTGGAAGCCCTGTCCCTGGAGACATTCAGGGCCAGGCTGGATGGGGATCTGAGCAACCTGATGTAGCTGTAGGTGTCTTTGTCTTCGCAACGGTGTTGGACTATATGGTCTTTAGAGAGGTCCCGTCCAACTCAAACAACTCTGTATTCTACGATACCCAGTAGCAAAATCTCACAAAAAAATTCAGGAGCCTTGAAACACTTGGTATTTTACTTCCCAGAAGCTGCCTTCTGAGTTGAGTCAGTTATAACTACTGAAATTAATACACAAGAATCACATCAACTGTAAGTTGTGTCATGGTGTTAATAAGATTAGTAGCTGGTACTGTACTGAACTAAAGCACAGATACACTTGAAATACTGTAATTGTGACCTAGTTGCGAAGATGTGCTATCCCAGCCATACAGTAACTAGGGTGTAATGTTGAAGTGTGGTGTTTCATGTGAACTGGTTTAGCTGTTTATTAACTGCAGGTTAAGGTTGTTGGCTACTGTGTTTCATTGCTCAAGACTAGTATGAAAACCTTTCTGGCTTACTGTGTCCAAACAAATAGTAGAAGTTTTCAGTAAAGATTTTGTTTGTTGTCATTGGCACATTCATGAACAATTTGAATTCTGCATAGATGTTCTAAGAAGCAATCCAAATTGTTAGCCATAAAAAGTAGTCTTGTCTCAGCGAGTACTTTAGGGTTATGGATGGTGTTATTTGTGTAATTGCTGAAGCACATTCGAGATGGATTTAACATGAGAACTATAAGTCAACAGGCATATTGATGGACTCTTCTGTTCTCATTCATAAAACCATTTATATATGATTTGTATGATTTGTGGAAAGAAATGTTGGCTTTTTAATATGTCTTTCCCCTATGTCTTCTTTCTGAGACTTTCCCAGTTAGCTTGATTTTTATTTTATTTATGTTTTTATTTTTAAATATGATCGTTTAATAGTAACTGATGTAATAAAGTGTGTGTTCCCCAGCCCCAGTATCAGGGCTCCAGCAGGAATTTTAGCAAATACCATGTGCTTCTGTAACAGGGTAAACTTCTTTCACGTGTGGATTATTTGATGATCATGCTTTTATGTTATCTGATTTAAGCTAATGTAGTTAGTTTCCAGTTTATTTTACCATCTTTCTTTGGTCGGTTTGAACCGGATGGGAGTGCGGAGGATCATGATTATTTTTTTAATCATTCCATTACTGTTTTACCATGATTGAGCTTTCTCCTTGAATTTGGAGAAAGAAGGTAAACTTACCATTTTTTTTCCTAAATTATTCATTATGGCTGTGTGTGCGAAGATGGGAGCAGGAGTTCAAACACATTCTTATCATTCTCTGTGAAACAAATTGGTTGCTACGTTATTAGGTTATCTCTACAGCAAGAATAAGGAGTGAGATGAAGTCAAAGTAAACCTTCACTGGAAGTTATTAGATTACAGTCCCTTGTTCTGTACAATGCGGAGCTCCTTTAGGCCACAGTTTTTGACCTTCTATCATGAGTATTTTGGCTCAGCATCAGCATATTCCTTTTAGTTCATACCTAGTGTGATTTTTCTTGTAAGATGAGAGCAGCTTTCAAAAGGTGCTCTGATATAAAGATCAACGCAGCTTGTGACGTGATTAAGTCTTAAGTAGTAGGTGAAGTATACTTCTTATGCTCTAAGTTGATGTTTTTGTTTTCTTTTAGTGGCATTTATTGGCTTCTTTAATGATATTTGTTATAGGAAGTCCGGAAATAAAAGCAAAAATGTACTAAAACCACAGCTGCTTTGCAGAGAAGTAGTACACAGATTGGCACGTTGCGGTAAAATTTGCATGGCATCTGTTAAATAAGTTACCCCTTCCAACTAAACCTAGGAGCTAAATAAGTATGGCTGGTAATGTGGAATGTAGCCGATTACTAAATCTATTTGAACAATAAATGTGACATCAGAAGCTGGGGAGAAAGGGATGTTATTTCAGTATTCCTTAAGATTACTCGATGTAGCGTATTCAGTGAATGCTGACAATGTGGAAACCATATTTCTTTCATTTTGCAGCTAAAGGTCCTTTTGTGAACTTGACGGGAGAAACATATAACCCTTCACTTCCTCCTTTGCTGTTCACACTTGATAAAGACTTGTAAAAAAGGAAAAAAAAACTGTGGAGGAAAAGCATTAGGTTCCTTTAAAGAAAAACAAGTAGAAAAACTGGAGTTTCTTTCCCCCAAATGCTGTTGTAGCATCAAGTTCACTTGGTAGTTGTAACTATTATGCTGATGAAATGAATTTCAGGGACGTGTGACTTTGTGTCATGTCAATATACTGTCATCAACTGTAAGATGATATTACTTTCCGCTGCTTATCCTAACGTCTTTGACCAGAGTCTCTGCAAAATGGCTGTTAAGCTGCTTCTTCACTGATTTCAACAAATTCTTCTATGTGAGCAACCCGATGCTAGCTCTGCTGCTTCTTTGTGATGTTTGTGGGGGGGGGCTAGGGGAAAGTAGATGGACTCATACATGAGAATCCTTAAGCTGTTTTAAGAAAAAATGCATAGATAATTGTTGCTTCAACTTGTTCTGCGGTCCAGCTTCTGAAGGTATGGAATTCCTGGTACAAATAATGACTGACTTGTAGGAAAAGTCTTTGATGTTAAAAAAAAAAAAATATATATATATATATTATGCTTTTTTTTTTTTGTGGTGGGCATTTAGAGAATATGACAGTCCGATATGTACATATTTATTTGGCAATCTAATATAGTTACGAGGGTTCAAAAGGTGGATTAAATGTGTGAAAAAATGCACATTTCTGAATATTTGAAATATTTGAGGACTTCTTACCCACTGTTGCTTTTACTAACTGTAATTATTCTGTTCAACAGCAGTGAGCGGAAGAGCATCTGCAATGTCAAACACTCCTACCCACAGCATTGCAACTTCTGTCTCCCAGCCTCAGACGCCAACTCCAAGTCCTATCATTTCTCCTTCAGCCATGCTACCGATTTACCCTGCTATAGATATTGATGCCCAGGTAGGCCTTCCACTGTCACTGCAGCACATGTGTGAAGCTATTTTCTTTCTGTATTCTGAATAATTCATTTATAGGCAACAGTTCTGTTGTATAATGAGACTAGATTAGCTGATTTTAGAAAGCCTGTACAACTCTCGGGAGTGTTGCATCCCAGTTTCTTTTGTGCTCTAGCTGAACAAAAGAGAAGACCCTTGCATCACTAAACATTTGTATTTCTCATTTCTTCAATGAGTGAATATGAAAAACAGGGTAGGAAAAATTAAATATTTTGGAAGCTGACTTCTGAAAATGAAAATAAGGCTAAAAAGCTCTTGCACACTTATTTTTCACAGTTGTGCTTTGAATTGTTGGCCAGTGACCCTCATCCCCCCCCCCCCAAGTATGACAGAAGTATAAAAGTATTGTGAAAACATCTTCAGAAATGATGTTTTTCAAGAGTTCTCCCTCTCAATAATGAAAAGGCATATCTGTATTGAAAATCATTTTAAAAGCAACTGCTTTTTGTTGATTTTGGGCTACCAAGCCATCAAAGAAAAAAAAGTGTACTGCTTTTTTTCTATTTTCTATTCTTATGTATTTCTGTTTGCATAGTTCTAGACTATACAAAAAGTGACCAAGATGATAGGGCTAAGATGCAAGCAGTGTGGAGATGAGTAAGTGTGGACTGTTGTAGACTGCAACAGGAGATTATTGTGGACTGGGGAGAGAAATCTCTGGGAAACCAATTCTAGTTAGTTCAGCTGCTTATGGCAGTTGACTTGGTTTCTGCTGTGACTGCGGGTCATACTCTTCCTGTAACCTGATGTGTCTCGTTGCTGACTGGTAGACAGCAGTACATGTCAGTACTGAGTTTGGTTGCTAACTGCCCCCAATCATAATAGAGTAAAACAAAACTAAACTATGCTCACACTGAAATCTGCTCTTGAGGAATCTTTTTTTAATATCCCAATAGAGCAAACTAGAGGTAGAATTCTAACTTGAACATGAAAAAAAAATAGAGGTGATCAGTAAACAGGTCTTAAGTTTTGCATAGTTTTTATTTCATTATAGATGCAGTTGTATTTGTGCTGGTGTGCATCATGACAGAAGTTGTACTTGAAAAAGGAAGAATTTATATTTCTAATGATTTCGTTTTCAGACTGAGAGTAATCATGACACAGCATTGACGCTTGCTTGTGCTGGTGGCCATGAAGAACTAGTACAAACACTGCTAGAGAGAGGAGCCAATATCGAACATAGGGACAAGAAAGGTAGGTATTTCACCATGGCAATACAAACCTACTCTTGTCTTCCACTTCAACATAGTAAATATGCAGTGAATATAGTTTTTGTGTGAAGCTTTTAGGCTTGCTTTCTTGATGGTTTAATGTTAGTTGCTTAATTTGAAGTTATGAATGTGGATTCTTCAAAAACATCCTTTTTCATTCTAGGATTTACTCCACTTATTTTGGCTGCTACAGCTGGCCATGTGGGTGTTGTTGAAATCTTACTTGATAATGGAGCTGATATCGAAGCCCAGTCGGAGAGAACAAAGGACACTCCCTTGTCCTTGGCTTGTTCTGGAGGGAGACAAGAGGTGATGTAAAACTATAAGTCTTCAAGTGCAGGCTGTAGATTGCATATTGTCTTTATTTTACGGAACAGTTATAGTAACTTGATACACAGTGCTGTTTCAGATTGTTTTTTAAAAAAAACATGCTAAGAGGTTAATGTTTTTGAAGTTACGTACTGCAGTGTTTGATTAAAAAATCCTTTTCCTATTTCAGTAAGTTGGACCAGAGCTGTGAAACAGATCTAACTCCTGGCTAGTTACGGGGTTTTTACATGCTTAAATGGATGTAAATATGGAAGTGAATGGGATCGGTGTTCCTGTTAAGAAGCTAGAGTTTGCCATGAGTCAGCTTCATATACGAGCCAAGAGAATGTTATAGTCAGCTCTGAATAGAATATCAGTACTATAGATGGCTCTGGTGTCTTCTGTTTTGCTGGGTTTTTCAGTCTGAGACATTTTTCAAATGATTGATCAGAAGTAAACGTAAAGGAAGTCTTTTTAAATGTTATGTGAGATACTGTGTTCTGTGACTCAAGAAAGAGTCAGATGATAATGGTCTTACTAATTTTGAAGTGCATAGTTCTGTAAGTGCTTTTGTTTGGTTTGCAAAGGCCACAGTGGAAACTATATAATCTGATATTGTGGCATTTGAAGATGATGATTTCACATTTTCCTAGACAAAATCTTACTAAGAACTTGTAGCTCTTCTGGCCTGTTTTTCAGCCCCATCATCAGAAGATGTTGAATGGGCCAGAGGAATGTCAGCAGATGCGAAGGAGTAGCTGCAAATGACAATTATGTGTTCTTGATTCAGGGAAGAAGACCTTGTAGCTAGCAGCCCCATACAGGAAAGATGAATTTAGAGTCATCTTTCTACAGATTTGAGATACTTATCTTTCTCAAGCAGTATTTCTTGGGGAAATACATCCTGTTTTCTTGAATGGCTTTTGAAAAAGGATTGGAAAACACTAGGCCTTAGGCAGTTGTGAAGATATTAGGGTGTACCTCCCCGCTCCAGTTTAGTTCTGGCAACTTGTTTGTCCTGTGATTTCAAGGCAGAGTGTTGTAATTGAAAAGCTCTTGGCTTCAGCTGTATAGGACCAATCTAAATATGTTTTATGCTTGAAAGCCTGAAATTTAGCCAATGAGACATTACTGTTCTGGAGATAACTCAGTGAGTTTTCATCTCAGTGTTCATTTTGACTCATTTTGGCACAAAGTTCAGTTTCCCGACAAGTCTTCTGCATTAACTTCCTTGCAGAAAATAAATTTCATGTACGACAGAATGCTGGGAATTACTTGAATTGTAAATAAATCTATAAGAAAGGCATTGTGTAAAAATTACTTTTTGTTGTTAATGTTGATGCAAATGTTAATTTCTCTGGCTCCTGTGAGAGATTCGTGTACAGTCTACAACAATCGGATGTCATGTTGTAAACAGCAAATGAAAGATAAAAGCATGAAACTTCTAGGTTGCTCCTCAGCTTTGGTTTGAAGATGAGTTTTTAACTTGATAATGAATTGAGTGTGACAGCGGGAAGACGAAAAGCAAGGCTATTTTGTGTGCTTCTTTTGAACTAAATCTATTTTTTATAGTCTTAAAAATGGCTGAAATAACCAGAAAACTGGGATAAATCTGTTTGTAACGCAGTCTGGTGTAAATCTTTTAGACGTGTCAGTGAGTGTTTGTAATTGATACTAAATGAGTTTCACAGAGGTTTTAGGGTCATAATTTTAGTCTCAGCTTTCACAGAGGTCCAGAGTAGAGTGAAGGAAATGATCAAAATCGCTGTCTTTACATTGAAATATGTTTACAGTACATTTAGGATTTTGAAAGCATTGAATAGATTTGTGTCAGATAGACTTGCAAGTTTGAGAGAAAACCAGATGTTGTTTCTTAAAATACTGCAGGTGGTGGAGTTGCTTCTAGCTCGAGGGGCAAACAAAGAGCACAGGAATGTTTCGGATTATACACCTTTAAGCCTTGCTGCTTCTGGTGGCTATGTGAACATTATCAAGATTCTGCTAAATGCGGGGGCAGAAATCAATTCCAGGCAAGTTCCCTTTTCACTTCTTTGTGGTCTTCACCCTTTCCAAAAGGCTTTCTGGGCAACTAAATTGAACAAGTTGGCTTGTGCTTACATAATAAATAAATATCCATGTAATTGTCTTGTTTGGTAGGAAGGAAAGGTTTTTGACTATGCTTTTTCAATGCTCACTTAACTTCCAGCTCCTTTTGTATGTTTTGATAATCATTTTATATCAGTCCTCTTTGATTAAAGGTTTAAAAAACAAATAGTATTCCTTTTTTTTCCAATTGGCCTGCTAGTTTGAAATTACTTCTGGGTTAAATAATAAAAAAAAGTGTGCATGTTTGTTTCTTGCCTGTAATTTAAAGCGAGATTTTGCTGTGTGTTTGCATCTGTGTAACGCCTCTTGCATATATTGAGTAGTTCAACTATGCGTTGCCCAAGTCAAATAAGTTCAAGCAGAAGTTCCTCATAAGAGATGCCTTTAAATTTACAGCAGTTAAAATGTAACGTGCCTGCAATGCTTTGAAATAGGAATACTTGTCCAGAGTTGCTGGCAAGAACTTTCTGTGGTTTCAGTTGTAGTTGCTGTGTTGCTGACTTCCATTCTTGTTAAAAACTCTATTTTCTCTGTTTTTGTTGAAGTCATCTCAGAAATGTGGTTGTGATTTAAACTCCTTTATTGTTTCTTCTTTCAGAACTGGTAGCAAATTGGGCATTTCTCCCTTAATGTTGGCAGCCATGAACGGCCACACTGCTGCTGTGAAGTTATTACTGGACATGGGCTCTGATATAAATGCCCAGATAGAGACCAATAGGAATACAGCACTAACTCTGGCTTGTTTCCAAGGGAGAACTGAAGTGGTTAGCCTGCTCCTTGATAGAAAAGCAAATGTGGAACATAGAGCTAAGGTAAGAAGCAAATTGCTCTCCAAAAAAGAGATGCTTGCAAGTTATGACTTGTCATCATCTGATGGTTTTATTGCCCTTCTATACATACCCCTTGGAAGTTAATTGGTTGACCAAAGGTGATGTCTGCTACAATTTCGAGTTTCTGATACTGTCTAGAAAAAGAAAATATAAAAACAGTGTTCGTATTTCAGGAGCTAGCATTCATACAGATATACGAATCATTAAAAGAAAAGCAATTCTTCTGAAGCTTTACTTAATTTTCAGATGTTTACAAGAACAGCGATCCATTAACTTGAAAAAATGCAAGTATTTAATGAATTTAAAAAGTCACATTCTTGATCTAGGTTGTACTTAAGGTCTAATCTCTTCTCCTTGTCTAACTGCTTCTATCCACAGTGAAAACAGAGAACTGGAAGGAAATGTGAGATTTTGTATGTCTGTCAGAAGTTAATGTGTCCCCCTACGCCTAGCCAGGCACTTCCTGGTTGTTGCTTGTAGCATCTCTTAATGAAGATTAAAAACAAACGTGTGGGTTTTTTTAGCAGTACTTATGCTGATCGTCAACTGTATAAGGTTGACTGTGCTATTTCTGAGATGCTGTGACATGAGCAGGCAAAGAACCTTCCTGAATACTGTGCAGCAGCAGGACACCTATGCACTGTGTCGTGCCTCCTTTTCTGTGCAGCGTACGTTTCCTCTCCTTTGAAATATTGGTAGTCTATTACAAAATTGGTCAGGTAAGAGGGACCGTATAGCAGAACTTGAAATACGCTTCTGGGAGTAGAAATCAGTCCTGGCTCTCAAGTGAACCCACCTCCCAGTTCTTCCAAATGAATTGCTTGATTTTCCTGTGTGTTTATCGTAGACTGGTCTCACACCATTAATGGAAGCTGCTTCTGGTGGATATGCAGAAGTAGGCAGAGTTCTGCTGGACAAAGGTGCGGATGTAAATGCTCCTCCAGTACCTTCCTCAAGAGACACAGCTTTAACCATTGCAGCAGACAAAGGGCACTACAAATTTTGTGAACTTCTTATTAGCAGGTACTGTATTTTTTAAGTGCGCTGCTTAAAGAAAACAATCTCTGTTCTCTGTGTTGCAGTATATGCTATGTGATAGGGAATGGGAAGAGTTCTGTTAGACCACTAATGATTATTTTCTGTTTAGTGAGAGTGTAAGTTGTGTTTGGTGTTTGAGTACTTGCTTTTACCTGTGTTGACTGATAGAATTTTTCCTGTATTATGAACTTCTGAATGTTGGAAACGTTTCACGTGAAGGTGATATTTCTTGTGGTTGCATCCCTAATGCCTTCAGTTTAACTGTCAGTGTTAAGTCATTGAAAAGCAGAAGATGTGCACAAAGCGCAAGTCTCAATGATTTCATCTGTTTGAGATTGATCACCAAGTACGCTCAGCATAATTGTTTCTTGAACAGCTTTTGGATAAGTCCCTTTCCAAGTAGTGGCACTGGCTGTTGGCTTGCACTTGCAACTTTACAAGTTGTTCTCAGTAAGCTATTGAGGAATACAGTGTACTAATGGGTGGAAGTTAATGAGGTAATTAGCAATGCTTCAGACCCAACTGACAAACAGTATGAGTCAGAGTATTAAAAATGCGTTTAGTCTGAGTGTAGGTTTTTCGCAGCATCAGAGAATCTAAAAATATTTCTGAAACTGAAGCTCTCTGTGAATGCATATGTTTTATGTAAAAATGAGTGCTGAATTAGCCTATTTTTCTTAAGCATTGCACGAACTTTCGCAAGTCCTGTTGACATAAGTAACTAAAATCTTCTCCATTGTTTTGAATGAACGTTTGTTTTTGTAGAGGAGCCCACATTGATGTGCGTAACAAGAAGGGGAATACTCCACTGTGGCTGGCAGCAAACGGAGGGCATCTAGATGTTGTCCAATTGCTAGTTCAGGCCGGAGCAGATGTTGATGCTGCTGATAACAGGAAAATAACTCCTCTTATGGCAGCCTTCCGAAAGGTAGAATGTGAAGTTTACCTTTGGTTTTGATTGATATTGTCTCAATCATCCATATGTAGTAGGAATAAACAGAACGTAACTGATAAGCTGCGTCTTTAAAGATGTGACCTACTTATAGTACTTGGCATTGAATCTTCAAAAATAGGTGTGCATGTCACCTGCATGATGTGTTAAGTTCTAGTAGAAATTCTCTTTATGGTTGTTTTACTGAGTCTGATTTTCATGGATCTGAGAACAGAAAATTACAGTGTATTTCTATGGAGATGCAGAATATGCAACAGAAGTAGAAAAACGATTTAAAAAATGAATTCTTATGCAAGGGAGGATGAGCATTTTAAAAATCAACTTTGAGTTAGCCCAGCTTGACTTGAGATAATTGAGTGTAGTTCAAGTTGAGTAGTAATTGAAAATTGCTAATGACTGTAAGAGTATACAACTGTAAGTCGCCAAAGCAGATGTTTGAAAACTGACAAAAGGAAAAGATAGAGGTATATGAAAATAAGGCTGTAAAGCCAGCTACAGGTATTTTAATTGCTTGTCTGTTCCTTCTTTCAGGGTCATGTAAAAGTGGTGCGTTACCTAGTAAAAGAAGTAAACCAGTTTCCATCAGATTCGGAATGTATGAGATACATAGCAACCATTACTGATAAGGTAAGATAGTAAGAGAATGCTTCAGAAGAAACAGTACTGTGACTCAGCTTTAGAGTAGATGTTTTAAATACTATTTTGTTGACATGCTGGATTTCAGCCAAATGATGAGTCCGTTTGAAAGTTTTCAGAAAAAAAAAAAAACTGGAAAAAATGGGAGCACGCAGCCTGTGTAACTTCATAAGCCTTCATGGTATGACAGCACTTCTTATTATGCATGTCTGTTTTCAAGTGTTCTCCCTGTCATTGGTATGTATGTTACTGCCAGTGGCTGTGACCACTGGTCACTTGCATGATGCTGAACACCCAGTAAAAGTAATTGCTGCTGTGCAATTAATACAGGTCTATAATTATTATAATAGTAGAATGTTAAAATATTTCCCAGCTGTTTCAGGGAGAGAGTGGGGAGCTAAGCCTTGTTTTGTGATGTCCTTTTAATTTGTGCAGTTCTTTCACCTCTCAGACCATTTCTTCTTTTGTTTCATAAACACTTTGTCTTTAACAAGCATAGGTTATGAACTGTCTTTGTACCAATTTAAGCATGCTGAGATATTATTGACTTCATGTTCTACCTGTTAATTGGACATCAGTTTGCAAAGTTAGGCATGAAAAGGAAATTTCAAGCTGCAGTGAAGGGTTGCATTGATACCAATTTGCACTTCATGTCTTACTCAAGAATGGAAGGAAAATTTTATCTGTGATGGTGCCATGTCACTTAGTACTCATGACTCGAAATCAGTAAATGAAACTTTTGCAGCATATTTGCCGATGAGAGATTAATTTGGTATAATTATGGACGTTTTGTAATAGTATTGCACTGGAAGTAATGGAAAATGTTCTTTTTTTTTTTCCTCCGTTAAGTCTTCTTTCCAAGTAAGGAAATCAGTAAATTAGTAGTGTAAGCTTGAGAGTGTAGTTTCTAAATGCGCGCTTTTACTTTTTAAAATGGAATGTTGATGTACTTTGTTATTTTAGGAGATGCTGAAGAAGTGCCACTTATGTATGGAATCAATTGTTCAAGCCAAAGATAGACAGGCTGCTGAAGCCAACAAAAATGCAAGCATTCTTTTAGAGGAATTGGACTTGGAGAAGGCAAGTTAAGGGTTTGGAGTCGGGAATATTTATTTGATAAGATTACAGTTTCATATTCCTTCAAGACCAGAAGATCTGTGAATGTCCATACTGGACTAGTAGTATGTGAAATCAATATAGTTGGAGCATCTAGAGCTGAACATCTAGTTGTTCCGGTTATCTTTGTACCTTCACTTCTGACTTTTACTAGGAGAAACTGGGTTAAGATACTCTGATATAAATAATATACCCCTGTAAAATTCAAACAAGGATTTTGAAGTACTTTTTTTTTGTTGTTGTTCAGTACACAGTAGGTGAGCATTTTGCAGTCATGTTGGTATGGATTGGAGGTCTAAATCCCATTTTGTATCTTAAGTAAAACAAAATATGTGGTTAATATTCCTTGAAACCATAGTGTTGTAGAAGAGATGTTATTAAAAAAACAAAAACAAAAAAACAAACACTAAGTAGAAGTGTAGCATCAAATGAGTGCACATTTTATATCCAACCTAGCTAAAAATATGGCACATCCTAACCTTTGAAAGGGAAATGAGTGTTTTGGGGCTGTACTGCTCAGACAAACATGGTAGTTGTAGAATCCTGAAAACATGTTCTGGGAAACTCATTTAAGATGGTGTCCTCTATTTCTACATCAACCTTCTGTTAACATGGGTAAACAATCTGTTTGGAAGAAGTAAATGTAATAATATAGCTCACAGAATTTAGCTGACTTTGTAAATGTGTTAGTCTAAAATGCAAGTTCAGCTTCTCAGTAAATGGAAAGCATTTGCTTTTTTTTTGAATTGCATGGAACACGTACTGTAATGTGCTTTAATTTTAGCTACGGGAAGAAAGTAGGAGATTGGCTTTGGCTGCTAAAAGAGAGAAAAGAAAGGAAAAACGGAGGAAGAAAAAAGAAGAGCAAAGAAGAAAATTAGAAGAAATTGAAGCAAAAAGTAAAGAGAATTTTGAACTTCAGGCTGCTCAGGAGAAAGAGAAGCTAAAAGCTGAAGGTGATTTCAACCACTTGCCTTATTTGTGAAACACGTCAATGAGTTTTTATTTCCAGTCTTCCAGTGGCTTTTCTTGTCAAAACTTGAGTACAGTCATCTTTATGACCTGCTGAGCTTTTAGTGGTTTACCTTGTCTTATTATCACTTCTGCGTCTTGTTATGGCTAAGGATTACTGACAGCAGGTTCAGTGAGAGTTCAGGTTAACGTCACCACAGGAAATGTTTTCACATGTTTTTACTTCCAGGTCCTACAAAACTGAAAACCTGGCCAATTTTTTTTTGCTCACAAACAGTATGATAATCTTGATCCAGTAAAAAAAAAACAAAAAAACAACAACAAAAAAAACTGGCAACCACAAAATTCTAAATATGTTGTCCTGTCTATCTAAATATTGGCTGTTCTGTATCTTTTGGTGTTGAGCTGCATCTTCTGTGGTGCGCTGAGAAATGGTTTTCACTGACTGTTAGGTTGTGCTGATAAGCTTCATATACTTGTTATTCCAGTAATTGCTTTTGTGTCTGTCTTTCTATGCTTGAATTTAGTTTCACACTTAATGAATTTCTGCTGTGTTTATTCCAAGTTCGGAATGAAATGCTAGATGAGTTACAATAAATGAGGCAAGAAGCTCGATCATATGACGTGTTTAGTAGTTGTACAGATACCAGCTTTGTTAGAGATGCTGTTTGATTCTTGGAGTCTTTTAAAGTTGTTTGTGCAACATTTAACTTGGTAAGTGTTATTTGGAGCACAAAACCATACAAGGTTTCTTGAACTAGCTAAATTAGTACTGTTCTTTATTCTTCCACCAGATGATCCAGAGGTCCCAATGGAGCCTCCTAGTGCTACCACTACAACCACCATAGGTATATCTGCAACTTGGACAACTTTAGCAGGTTCTCATGGGAAAAGGAATAATACCATCACCACAACAAGCTCCAAAAGGAAAAACAGGAAAAACAAAGTAGCCCCTGATAATGTTCAGATCATATTTGACGACCAGCTCCCAATTTCTTATAGCCAACCAGAAAAAGTAAATGGTGAATCTAAGAGCAGCAGTACTAGTGAAAGTGGTGATAGTGACAACATGAGGATTTCTAGCTGTAGTGACGAAAGCAGCAATAGCAACAGCAGCCACAAAAGTGACAATCATTCTTCCACAGCCGTTACTAACACACAGAGCAACAAAAAGCAGCCATCGGTTCTTGTTACTTGTCCAAAGGATGAGAGGAAAGCAGTTACTGGCAAATCATCCATAAAGTAAGTTGCTGTGACACCATATGCCTATTCAAAGTGGTTGTTGCACTACATTTGGGAACTACACCATTATCTGCTTAGACTTATGTGTTTACTTCCATTGTTAGGAAGTGGATGAAGCTATAGTGGTGTGTGAGGAGCGTAATAAAGGCGTATAATAACTGTTGAAATTTAACATGAACTAAGTAGTAGACTCTGAAGCAAGACTCATTGTCATGGATCTGAAATGTAGAGAATTGTTATGTTATTCAAAAATGCAGACATTTCAATTCAAGCCACCTCTTACTGTAGTGTTTCTGAGCTTTGTGGTGGTTATTTTGATTTGTGCTATCTTGCCCAAGGCTACTCAGGGTTTCACTTAAAAAGATTTGAGCTGGAGACAGGCTGGAAGTACTCTCCTGCCTTTTTAAGAGCTACAACTTTATTAGTCAAATTAACAGAGCTAATTAGAGAGCTTTGCTAGCTCTGGAACGCAAAACAGTTTGGATATACAAATTAGATATGCTCAAGGTTTTTAACTGCTAGTGAGAAGTACTTGTTCTCAGATACAGTGTACCATTTCATTCTCTGTATGGGTATTGTGAGAACGCAAGGTCTTAACACTGAGACCTTGCTGTTCACTGCACCGTGGTGTTTT
>JAOWBP010063232.1:0-19551 GCA_028571105.1 Tragopan temminckii
AATCTGGCCTTGAACACCTCCAGGGATGGGGCATCCACAACCTCTCTGGGCAGTCTGTTCCAGCACCTCACCACTCTTTCCGTAAAGAATTTTCCTCTGACATTCAACCTAAAGTAAGTAAGGCAGAAGAGATCACCAAACTACACACTCATCTCAAGGGTAAAAAAATAAGAATAAAAATAGGGCTGTATATATATTTAAACAAGAGAATGTGAAATTAATTATAATAGAGCTATACTTAGAGAAGAATAATTTTCTTAGATGTATAAACAGTGTTGATTCCTGCAGGATGTACTGTACAAGATTGATACATATTAGTTAATATTTCTTACTATGTATTAGTATAAAGTCGTTGCCCGTGGGAGAGGAGTCCCTTATGCCAGAGGGTGTAGGCATGTGAAAGCGTGTGATCCAAACAGTGTCTGAAAGACTTCACATTGTAAGCAAGCAAGAGGGACTGTGTGTAACTGGGGGGGGGAAGCAAAACTGGAGGACAGAGAAATTAAGTACTTTGATGGAGGCCACAATACAAATCTCTGGTGACAACCCTGGGAATTATATCTAGACCTTCTGAGCCCCAGTTAAATCCTTTTCTAGAATTTCTCTCAATAGCAGGAATATGACTTATCATTTGCAGAATTATACGCCTTGTCTTGTTCTCAAGGCATACTGCAGAGCTATTAAGATTCATTTCGTGAAATACTTCAATGGTTAGGAAATGACACCATCCTCAACATCATCATCTCCCATCTCTTCAATGACTTTGATTAATCTAAACTTGTCTTTAATCAAAAATTGGTGCTCCTTACAGGCTTAGTATTTTTAATTACTGTTGATTTAGGGAAGATTGGCTTTTTGTTTCAGTGCTCGTGTAAATTCTTTATAGACAACAATGAGCCTTGAATTGTATAAAATGCAAGTTTTATCATCAGTTTTCTGCAAATAAATTGAGAGTTTGGAAGATTTAAATACTTATAATCCCACTCCAAGTTGAGACTGTGAAGAGACCCAGCAGGATTCTTAACTGTTTGAAAAAATAAGATAATGTACAGAGTAAATGAAAATAGCAAATGCCACCCTTATGCTATTACTAAAATTTTGGCACTCCAGAGACTTACAAAGTTATGGCTGGAAAAAAATAGCCTTAAAAGGAAAGCAGGATGTAAACAACTGTGAATGAAGATTTATAAATGTAATGAAGATTACCTTTGAGATTTAATGTACGTCTTGCAGAATGAAAGCTATATACATTTTCTTTTCCACCACTGATAATTTGCCTGTATGCTTTTAAAAGCAGTAGTGACAAGTTAATGCCTTAAACCAATTAACATTTTCTATATGGTAGACATTGAAGTTTCTGCATTCTTGCTGAAATCTTAATTGCATAGTAAAATATTACAATAGTGTTGTTTAAATTGTTACCTTCTTATTTTTGTGACAAATGAGAACCCATTTGTCTTTGCCTCATTTCGTTCAATGTTGCTCCAGCATTGACTTTAGTTTCCCATGCCTGTTGGGCTCAGTGAGCTTGTGTATGGCATTTGAATATGTAACGGTGCTATCAGGCCTCCAATCCAAAATATTTTCCAGGCTGAAGCACAGATGTTACGTTCATTTCACTGAATTTTCATGTCCGCTCTAGAAATGCAATTCAAACTCCCATGGAGCAAGTTTCCATCTTCAATTCTGTTCAAGAACTTCTCTTAGGCTGTTGAATCTTATATCTGTCTCCAAACAAAACCTGTTCTTCAGAAAAACTGTCAACATGCTGGTACTGAATTGACTGATGCCATCTGTATGCTTTATGCCCTTATGCTGTGAAATATGAAAGTTTTCTTTATTGTACAGATAAAATCAGCAGCAGAGATGAGTGGAATTATATTGCTTTTCTTGGTGTATAGAATTCAGGAGTAATGAATCTTTATTTTTTTGCTTTTTAATCACTAGCTACTGGTATAGCGACCTCAAAAATATCGTCAAACATCAATGTTTTAATGTAGACAGCTACATCATGTTTTACTATTGTTGTCTTTGTATCTGAATTATTTCTTCCTATTTCTGTCCATGATGTTCTTTATTTGTATATACTTACCAAATGAAGTAGATTTTTGGTAGAGTTTTTTTAAAGCAAATTATGAGTGTAACAGATGCATTCACTTATAACAGAACCTCAAAGATTACTTGAGAGCAAAATGGAAATACATTGTTTTGTCATTAAAGGAATTTTGACTTTATTACTAACTTAGATAAATGTAACAAAGTATATTTTTGACAACTCATTAGTTAAGTTGATTCCAGTAGACTTATGCATTGGTAAATGTTATAAAACATGACATAAAACCCTTAGCTACAGGAGATGACTGGAAAATACTGTACATAACAAATTGGAATTGATTCATACGTTGTTTGTCTTTCCTGTACCTATATTTTGCATATGATCAACATGACTATGTTAAGCTTGCATCATAGCTTAACATAGGTATTACATAGGTATTATAAAAAATATGAATTTTGCACTGTTTTTTTTAATGCAAATACAGTTATGTGATATAGTTACAAAATTATAGTTGGGGAAGAGCTTGGTACATACTCTTTCCCATCTTGCATATACCACTCAGGATGATTGAATATACAGTTTTCTGAAGAGATAACAAACTGCTTAGTGATTGGTGTCTTCTCATGGGAATGGGCTTTGGACATGGACAGCTCAGAGCGGTCACAGTTTTAGGACTTCAGGAGCACATTGCATACATACATCTACACAATTGGTAGAGGGGAGTCCTAGTTTCGAATTGATCGTGTCCACCAGCTTGGGCTGAAGTTTAGTTTCAGACTCCAGTTTAACCTAGACCACCTTGACCAGATGGAGCCCTTGGCTCTTCTCCAGATCCCTGGCTTTTAGTAGGCTTTTAGTAGGACATCGTCTTGCACCTTATAAGTCCTCCCTTTGGGGTGCATCAGCCAAATACTATGAACCTAATACTTAACAAGGTCTTGCTTATGTGTCTTTGATTAAATTCTTGTGCTCCCATTTCTAGGAGGATTTCTTTCATGTGCCAAGCTTACTTTGTTAATACACTTTCATGAGTTCACTTATGTGTTCGCACATCATAGGTACTACAGACAAGTGTATTTATTACAGGAATAATTCCAGCGTCCTCTAATTATTTGGGGCTTTGGCCTTCTTGGGAGTGTGCCAAACCCCTTCCTTGTCTTAGATGATAATTGGCTCATTTTGAGTATCTTCTAAAATGATAGTCTAGGGACTCTTCCAAAGGTAATAAAAATTTAAATGATTATCAATGCTAGTAGTAATTCACGTTTTCCTTTACAACCTTGAAAGGTGTGGAACAGGGCTATCTGATTTTTACTTTCATTAGGAATACGCGATGGACAAAACATGTTATTGAGACATTATTTGACAATATTCAGCTTTTCTAATACAGACAAGATTGAATGGTGCTTCAAGTGTGTTGCTGAATCTTTCCAATATGTCATAATGTACAACCTGTCTTATGCCTCATGTAAACCCAGAAAATGTACAGAATTACTGAGAAGTTTATTGCTGAAATGTAAAATGTAGTGTAGGAGCATGAATGCAGATCAATCTAAACTATGTAAAATATTAGATTTGTTTGTACTGTTGTGCTGTGATCCCAAAATATAACTGAAACTGTGTGCAGAATCTTGCATGTAACTTCTTATAATATGATTTGATGATTGAATAGTGTGGCTTCATCATTTCTGTATGTATCTGTTTCTAGAAATGAGCGGAAAAAAATCAAGAAATTTAAAATGACTCAGTCAACAAATTGGTTGAAAGAAAGAAAAGTTGAGCAAGGTGGAGATGCATAGTGTTTTCAAGATACTGCAGAAGACAGAATTAGCATTATTGTAGGAGTGACCATTTTATGGCAAGAGAAGTAATGAGCAGGAAATGAGACAGTGCAATGATAAGGTGGAAAAGAGATATAAAAAGGTGATGCAAAAAGAAAGTATGCTGTTTAGCAAGAGAGAAATTATGTGATCTATGAAATTAGAGAGGAAAGAAAGATGTCATGAAGTGAAATTGGATTTAATGAGATAGAAGAAAGGTGATTATGGACAGAAGAAAAATAGAATTTAGTGATGAGAAAATCCTATTAAATTATCCAATAAATCTTCTTGCCGTGTAGGGATTTCCCATCTTCTCTTTCTCTCCTGAATATTTTCCAAGGTATAATCTTAATATTTAACCTTGTAGAAATGCCATTTTCCTCAGGAAGCACTTCCACATACAAGACTAGAAAAACAGTGCAAGTGTACTCCTGATACTTAGTTATTGCTTTCAGGCTTCTATTCTGCAGAGCGTGTTAGTCAAGTTAGTTTGTCAAGAATGTGTTTAGGTCACTCCTTTTTCTAAGGACTCTTCTGTTGTTTCTTGTTGTTTGTTTGCTTGTTTTCATTTGTTTTCCTTTATTTTTTTTCCCCCGGGGGTGAGATGGATTTTTGTTATTTATATCAGATACTGCATGTGAAACAATCATCTTTCCAATTTTCTGTTAATCTCCATTGCATAAGTTAAATCTGTAGACTTTCTGCAGTTTGCTTGCTTTTAATGGTGTTTGGTTCCATATTACGGCTTTTAAAAATCCAAGCAAAGTAGATAGAAACAGCATTAGAATGCGGGTAGCAGATGGCATTCCGTTAGGAAATGACCGGTTTAACCTATTGAAGTCATGTCTGAATTATACTCAAAAGGTGAAGTGCATGGTATTTGTGTGGACTGTCTCTTTGCTTTGTCTTTTAGATGGATAAACAGGAAAATCCATCACTTTATGCCTTTAAAAAAAAAAAAAAACAAACACACAACAAAATGCAACACCTACTCATAAGGCAATCTATCAAAACAACAATTACAACACAGGCACTGCATTCTCACATTCTCAATGTGTGATATTTCTGCCTTAATGTTATGTTATTGAGACCCAATTTGGCAAGATCTTGTCTTTAGTTAAAATTGGATATGTTTGGTCTGTAGGTTGTAAATGTCAGCAAAATTATGCATGGGAAATCCCTCTGATTTTACTCAAAATGGATTTAACAAAACAAGTCCAGAGAGCCTTAAAGGCAATGATCATTGTGGTCCTTTTCAACCCAGGCCATACTACGATTCGTTTATTCTATAAAGATCGAAGAGTGCAATGGGGGGTTGTTATGAAAAAGCAGTACAACTAAACTGCAAAGTTTTAGTTTAATTTACATATAGAAAGCTTTCCTGTGGAGTTACAGTAGATCTGCTGCATCACCTAAAGCATTAGTCCTAAATCAGTTTGTTTTATAGAGTGGAATACAGCTAGTGTATCTAGCTAATTATTCTGGAGATCCCATGGTCCTTCAGTAATTACTAGTCACTGCTTTTTAAGGTGGGTTTTGTTGTTGTTTTCTTTCCCCCTCTTTTGAAATAGCTTTAGATCATCTAAGACACTTCTTAGAAGCCTATTTTTCACGTCGAAAGAAATCCAGGAACTTCAGTTAGTGACATGAAAGAAATATGTTGATTTTTGTCAAATAATGAAATTTATTGGAATATATTACTATCCTTATCCTATGTATGGGGAGCAGAAAGAAATGTGTACTAACCAAATCCTCCACCTCTGTGTCCTTCATGAGAAAACATTTTGAGTGTTGCAGTTGCACAAGTCTGTTTGTTCAGCTTGAAGCAAGTTTCAGAACTGGTTCTGGTCAATTAGATAAGCTTGATGTTGATCAGCAAAATTCTTGACTTTGAGCGCCATAAAGCTGCAAGGAGTTTCCCTTAAGTAATCATCCCCTTCACACAGAAGTTGCTGAAATCAAAACTGAGCAAGTCACTTTCCTTCCTGAAGACTCAGGCTGATCAGACTGTCTCTGTGAATATGAGTTACACATTTTCATGCTGAAGATGCAATTGGCGTAATCTCAGAGAAGGAGAATTCTTAGATTATTTCAAAAGAGAACTAATATCTAAATAAAGCTTGTATACCATGGTTTTGGAAATGTGAGAATGAAGAAAGCGTTTCTTAATGGCTGTGGAAAAAAAAGGCTGAAGTGATGACACAGCTTCAAAGGAGAAATAGATTTATTCGTTTAGCTCTGCACTGTATCTGTTTCTTAAAATGTGGCATTAAAAGTAAGGACTTAGCATTTTAATCCTAAAACCTCTTTTTACTGAGGAGATGATGTACGTAGCTTGGTATGCCATCTGTTTTTCCAACCAATGAATATGGTCTATATTTTTAGTGACTGACCAAGTGACCATTATTTTATTGATGATTCTTGAATCAGGTTCTGAGTAGCTTACTACTGTATGCTTGTACCAAAGAATCCAATTGTACATGAGGTAAAATTTGAAAAGAAGACAGGAAGAAAGAATTTTTTCAGGAATATAAGATAAAATGTGATAGCAGTAGAAAGCTAAAGGAAGCTTGAAGTGGCAAGAAGGGAGAGGAAGTATTCTAAATTTATAATGAAAATTAATTATGCATTCACTGTGTTTGATGAGGTCAGACATGATGAATTTAAATAGTACATGAGAATGAAGGCCATCTTTTATATTAAAGGCATTACAACTGGGCGATGTGAGGAGGGGCAGGGAAATAAAGGAAGCAAAGGGAGAAAATTGCAACATTGAGGCAATAAGTAACGAGAACATTAAATCGAACAGATCTGCTTTGTGACTAAATTGATTCACAATTTTCAAGCGATTCAAAATAATGGTAATTTATTAGCCATAAAATTACACCGGAAAAATGTTTAAAGCTGCCAAGGAAGTTAATGAAAGAAGGAATTTCACAGTGGATACTCACCAGCTTGCAGCAACCTTTAGAAGTTTTGTAATTCTTGTTAAAATTTTGTTCCTTTGTTCAGTATAGTTGCTATGTATGCTTCTTGATTTTATTAGGGAAAACATTTTTTTTTTTCTTTTTCTCCCTGTCTCCTGTCACATCTGTCCTGTTTTCTATACCCCATTTCATTTGTGAACATAGTATTTGAGCAAAGTAATTAAACACAAGGTCATAGAAATGCTGTATGATACAACCAGCTGTACAGCTGAAACAATCTCTAGCCCCTCTTTCTGGAATACCAAAGTGGTTTTTGTTAGTAGGGATAGACAATGCTGAATAGCACCAGTACAAGTACATCATAGCCTCTCTGTTTTACATTGGTTTTATATGTGTGTTCTGGGAAGTATGAAGATACCACATTTCTCAGCCACCTTCCTGTTCATAAATTCTGGTACTGTGGAGCTGGGAACCCTTTATCTTCATGTGGAATTGAGCAGTACTTGTGATACGTGTACATTGCTGTCAGACCCAATACTTTACTCAAGGTATTGCTATGGAGAGTGAAGAGACACAAGGATGTGCGTGGAGATATGACCAGGAAGTAAGAAACTCACACTTTCTTTGTGAAAAAATGTGTTTAATTACAGAAATAGAAAGGAAAGGAGTCCTTCAGGAGTTTCATTTCTGTGTCTCTGACCTAAGGATTGTCAGCAGAAAGTTAAATCTGAGAGTCTTAGTGGTTAAGAGGAAAAAAGGTAGAAGAGCGAATAGTAAAGTGTCACCTCAGACTTTTACAAAGTAGCACATAAGAGTAATAAACATTTTTTTCCCTTAAGGGTGGTTTCATGTACTAAGTTGTCTATGGGGTGCAAGGTTATCAGAACACAGGATACTGTGCCAAATAATTCATAGAATGGCCTGGGTTGGAAAGGACCTCAAAGATCATGTAGTTTCAACCCCCAGCTGTGGGCAGGGTCACCAACCACTAGACCAGGCTGCCCAGAGCCTTCCTCTAATTCCCCTGTGTCAGCTGTTATGATTCACTGGTTTTAATATTATTCCTGAGTTCACTAGAGACAGTTATCCAGGCAAGCTTCTGAGGTATAACGTGTAACCTAATAGACTTATTAATTAGTGTTTCTTTTTTTTTAGCACACGTACGTTCTTCATTTACTGTCGATCAACCTCTATGCTGAAAATGCACCATAATCCCTGTAGCTGTAATTAGATAACCATGGTCAGATTGAGTCAATATCCATTCTTCTGAAGAATACTATACTGAATTTGTGGAGTACAGCTCTAATCTTTCTCCTGACATATGTCATTATTACTACAACCTGGTTCCAAGGTCCATCTAATTCATGCTATAAGTTATTTACCAATTAAGTAAGCCATTAATAATAGGTAAGCGTGTATTTAATGCATTTATGTGGTCCTCATATTTTAGAATATTAAGTATTTAGCATGATTTTCTATTGATAAGTAGTTATTGTACTGTATTTGATAAAAAGCCTGTCAAGTTTAACATCTGACAGAAGGGTTTATGGTCTTCTAGCACGTGGGAGTTTTGAAACCTGTTGACAAGTGAGGGCTTTTCATGTTACGTTTCCTTTTCCCTTTTGTTTCCCTTAGCCTTAACCTTAGAGAGGAGAGTAACTGTTATACTGAGGATAGAAATTTGGTACGGTGTGCCTCCTTAGTCCCAAAGTGCTTGGTGTTAATTCCATCTTGTGTCTTCCCCTGCATTTTGAACTCACAGATGGACTACTGCAATCCTAGTAAAATCATCAACAGTCAAACTTTCCATATTAACTTATTTTTTTTCTTTGAGGACTTCGAAGTTCACACTGAAAAACAAGTTTAGCATTTCAGTTACTGTTTTGCAGTGATTCACCATTAGGAAGAAACATTGCAAGGCACTTCTGTACAACTGTGTGTTAGCATGCTAGCATCTACGTGTGTTCCTTATTTACCTTTGAGGAACCTGAATATATCGCCAGGTGTAAGTGTCAGTTCCTTTTGATGATGTCTGAGAGTCTTCTCTGGGATTATACATTAGTTTGAAGTCAGCTTCCATTGCACAACAATCTGTGGTATATAGAATGAATGAAAATGGTAAATATTATACTGTAGGAGAAGCTATTCCAGAGATAGGTTTTCCCTGTCAAACACACAAGTCAAACGCATTGTTAAAAAACTCAGAAGTGCTTCCTGATTCAGTTATGTTAGTGACTTTGCAATATTGGTCAGGTCTACCAGCTTTTCATTTGACCCATGAGAAAAGATCTGTGCACTGGATGAAAAATGGACATAACAGTCTTCTCCATGAAACTCATAGGTAGATAAAGCTTTGGCTAGGTAGAGTTGGCAATGTGTGTATTCCACAGCTGTGGCTTCTCTTCTGTGGCTCAGTTGTGCCAGATGCATGTTGGTTAGGTTTCCAGCTATGCCCAGCATGTGGAATATGGGAAATGCAGAGAAGCTGCTGCAGCCTGGGAGCTGCTAATTTATGGTAGGAGATGAGGGGGCAGAAGCCAAAGGAGCAGTGAGCATGCAGAAAGCTGGATATTCAGTGGCTCTGGGAAAAGAAGTTAGTGGTGCCCGTGAAAGAGAAATAAAAACCATTATATGGTGGGGAGTCAGCAGACCATTTCAGAAGTTTGTCTCTTGGAGATTCAGCGTATAAAATGGGACAACCATCTCATTTTCAACTTCAAATTCAGTTCCAATCATAACTTTAAATTAAAATCCTTTTCCAACTTTTGGTGATTTAAACATTTTTCTGAATATTTTCTATCTTTTCAATACCCCTGACTTCAGGCAGAAGTAGATTTTTTTTTTTCTTTTCAAAAAGGCTCAACAGGGAGAAATCCTCCCCCTGCTAGGATCCAGTCAAATTTTCCTCATCAGTTAGGTTGACAGCAGGCTTAGCACATTTATTAATTATGAGTGCGATTTGTTGGAACAACGAGATTCCAAACCTTTAGGAGTCCTGGCGTGATTATAAATAAATAAAGAACCTTAAAAGTACTTCAAAGCAAGAGCTCAGCAAAGAAAAGAAGGGAATCTACTTTGAGACTATACTACTAAAGGAGGAGTACCTTTCTTTTCTCTTTTTGAAGAATTTCCCAGAGTATTTTAGCAACACATCAGTGATCTACAAGTATAAATGTTTTTTTTTTGTACTCGTTAGAGCTTCATTGGAACTAATTATGTTATGAACTTCTGTGTATCTCCTTATGAACATCTTTTGCCTTCAAGATTGGCAGTAGTTCTGCCCTCTTTCTTATGTGTCCTGTCATGTTTCTGGCTTCGGGGCAAATGCCTTTTGCCACTTAACAGATGGAGTTCTGCAACAGCATTGATTATGTGGGGAAGTTGGTTCTGGGTTGTCACATGCTTTTCTTTGATTTGGGGAGCATGAATGCTCTGCAGGCCCTTACAGGGATCTGTGGAGGTCATCTCTCCAGTCAAAACCCTTACTCCAAAAAGGGCAACCACCTCCTGCAGGCTTATCCCATGATAATTAACCATAAGAGGAAGGTTTGTTTTCAGACATGTTTTCCATGTTGCTTTTGTTAACTAACAGCCTACCTATTGAACAGAACCGAACTACTAATGCTGGGGAAATTAGTTGTCAGAAATTTCAGTGGAGCTGCTTTTTGTGTGCCAACTAATCAGCTGTACTTAGACTCATAACTATTCTGTGTTACAAGCAGACAGCATGGTGATTTAGTTGGGCAGCACTATGATTATTGATCTCAGATCTTGAGAGTCTGTTAAATATATTGTGAACACTAGTACTTATCCTTTTGTGAGGCAACATCTACACTGAAATTATGAAGGCGGAGTGTGCAGTGGTTACTTGAATAAACCTCATGGCAATTTGTTCTTGTGAAAGAAATACAGGTACAATTGTATTTCTTGTCCTGACCTACCCTGTTTATCTATTTAAATATTTACCAATGTTTATGTTTTTCAATATTTATACCTTTATGTAACTTACCTTGTGAGCCTTCCAGTTCTGTAACTACTTATTTCCTTCATACAACCAGTATGAGCAGTAGTGCCTTGTCTTACTGTCACAGAATTAGTGTATCTATTGCATATCTGTATTTTATTCTACTTTGAGGGATTTGTATCCAACAGCTGCCACACCTCTATCCCACTGCTATGTGTCTGACCGTGAGAAGTAGATCAAAAACACAATGCAACAAATTCAATGAGCAGTATTCCCAGATTCAAATAGTTCAAATGCCCGGAGCAGTAATCTGCTCATTACAGACATTAGAACTTCTGAAATTATTTTTTTTCCTTAACTAACCTGAGTACTCCTTTCTCAAGGAAAAGTAAAAGCACATGCAGTGTGCTGGTTCACATGCAGTGAACTGGTTTCACTTCTTTGTTACTCAGATGGTAGAAGGCACTCTGTGGTTGCATTTCTGAAACAGTTCCAATGAAACTAAAGGAACTATTCCAGCTGAATTTCACTCATTAACATGTTTTTCTTTAGATGTAAGATTTGATTTTTTTGAAGGTACTACTCTAGTGTGTTGTTTTTGTAACTACACTGATTTCTTTGAAGTTTCATCTATGACAAAATGATGTACAGCCAACATAGCTTAGACTCACAGGGGTGAGTTACAGTCTAAAAGAGAATACTGTGGACTACGAGAGTGTCAGTGACCCAGAAGGTAGCACAGAAATGCATTTGCATTGTGTGCTGATGATGCACCTTGTTTTTTTAAAAACTCAGTTACTCATTTTCCCACTCTATTATGTTTACTGGACAAGTGCCATATAGTTCATGATCAGCAGAAAACTGAGGTCATGCTATTAAGATTTTTGTCATTCACAATTAGGCACTTATACCTCCTTTTAACAGAACATAGCTTTGAAACAAATTAATTTAAAAACTTAATTGTATGAGCGATGCTCTGAAAGTAATGCTTCTTGTTTTATTATATTGGCCCACTATGTCAGATCGCATAGCAGTAGAGGTTGAACCTCCCTGACAATATTCTCTTAACTTCTAATCTTTAAATATAAACCTTCACAAAAGTGAAGGAACTGGTGTCTGAGTCTCAGATTTTGAACATTTACTATCCAAACTGTTCATCCTTCTATGCGAAGTTGCTGCATTGACCCAAAAGTCTTTGAGATCAGTTGAAAGGCTGATATTTGTGCCCTAGTTCTTGAAAAAGCCTGAAAACTTTGTGCACCGTGTCTGATTTTCAGTAAGACATTTTCTCTTTCTTGAGGTTCCTGAAGGACTAGATGGTGGGGGATTTACTCAGTGGCTGACTTTCCAGGCTGCCCTGGACTTCGTCATTTGTGATCTTAATACTGTTTTAGCTGTGACTGTTTTTGACCTCATTAAGGAAAGTATGATTATTTAAATAGGTTTCAGATTTTAACTCTAAGATTTTTAAGATGCATATAGTGAGCATAGTTCTATGTTGTCCTTTATACTATTAAGACACATGTAGCGAGTATAGTGACCATAGTGACCAGCATAATTGCTAGCACTTGAAAAACTCCTCAAAAAATGCTGAAGTTACTTATTTAAAATATGAACTTATACTTGTCAAGTACTCAGATGCTGCTTAGTTGCATTAGGCATTCTAGAGAATGCATTATGTTGTATAATGTGTATATATAAAATATTACTACAAAAATACTTGTACTACTATTAAAATGGTTATCATCTGTGGAATGAAATATCATAGAAACTTCAACATTAATTCCGTATTCAAATGGTTGATTCTTCGTCCGAAAACTTTGTGCTCTGCTTGGTATTTATTCCATGATATTCTCTTTCTCTGTGGTTGTTTCTTTCCTGTCATTGTCCTTGGTGACTCTGTACTTCCCTGGATTTCTCCCCTGGCCTCTTCTTGCATTCCCTATCCTTTGTAAAGCCTTGGATTGTGAAACTGGCTATTCTACACTTGGGTGATTACAGCTTTCATTCAGGGTATGAAGGCCAGATGTGGTGCTTCCCACTTGCAGCTTATTTTTCCCTGTGCCACCCACATCACACCACTGCTCATTCTGTACCAGAAACTGCTCTTATTCATTATCGATGTAGTTAATTTTACCTTTAATCCACGAAGGAGTCATTCCAGCTGCTGCCCATCCCTCTGGTTCATGCAATATAGAACCAGAAAGTTTTTGCAGGAATCATCTGTGGACAGCTGTGTTTCATGATGCTCTACTGTGGATTTTAGAAGATCTTGTATTTTAAATGATCATCATTCATTTCCTATAAATGCCTTTGAGAACATTTCATAGCCATGCCCAAACTGTTCGCTGTGTTTTGTGTGGAGAAGGCAAAACAGCTTCAAAAGAAACATTCCATGCCTTTCTGGCTGACGTCCTGCTGCTTCCTAACCTTTTTTTCTTCACCTTTTATTTTTTTTCCTCCATCATACATTAATTCCATCTCTTCTTCCTTCAGAGACAGATGGTGAGCTGGTGATACTAATGAGCTCCCTGCTGCCCAGGGAAGGCAGGCTGAAATGGTTTGTTTCTGAGAGCTAACAGGCAGAGCACCCTCACTAAGGATGTAACACGCAATGGAGGGTTTTATAAACACATTCTGTAGCAGACTTTCTTCACATCCACCTATGAGCTGTGGTTCCCCAGGAGATCCACTTTCCAAAACAGTTTTCCTAATAGTCCAATCCTTACTGTGTTTATTGGGGTATTGTGAATGGTACAGTAATCTCCCACTTTTATGGAGATGGAGAGAGCATTAGGTTGTGGACACGTGGCAATTGAATGCCCTGCATCTCTGGCATTAGCACACTGAGAAACAAAAACAAAGAGCACCTGCTGTTCCTCAAAATGATAATTTGAACAACATAAACACTTTGTTGGCAGAAGGCCATTCTCTTCTAGTCTAACTTTAAAAAGAATGCAATTAATTATAGGAACAGCAGACCTCTAAGGTAACAAAATGCAATTATCCAGGGATTCATGATAGATTCAGTTATATCTTGTTTAAAACATAATAGGATTGTCAAAACTGACTTGTGCTTAGTATGCAATTAAAGACAGGTCCATTCGGTCTGGAAATCTAGCAGTTATAATTCTGCGATCAGTTCAAGGCTAACTACAAAGTTCCCAAATTGTGGTAGTTCTGTGAAATCAGCATAATTGTGAAAATGTTTTCAAAACCTATTGTGTTGGTTATGATTTTTAGAACTTCATTAATGAATTCATTAAATATTCTCTCTCCCACAGAGATAGCAAAGAGAGGTGTACCCATTTCTCCACAGCCAGTGGAGTAGCTGCAATGACACAAGATTTCTAATTGGGCAAATGGAAAACATTCACTTTTTATGTCAAAAGACAAGTAAATACTAGCATCAGAATATCTGTCCCTTAAAGAGCTGTTTTGCTCAAGAATGCAGCACTTTGCCACTGGAATGGAGAACATTAAAAAAACACAAACATTTGCTTGCAATTATTACACAGAGAGATATCACATAAGTCCAAGGGATAAATGATTGTATATTTAACTCTGACTAAATATTGTAGCAGACAGGGAGGTGTTGGTTTGGTTTCTTATCAAAGCAGGTACTTTGATATCTGCTAGTACAGAATAGTACCCAGTCCACATTTAAGTTAATTACAGAATACTAGCAAGTAACAGATGTGCTACAGATGGCTAGGGTGATTAAAATAAAAAAGCTCACAAATAAAGGTTTTACAGGTTTGGAAGCTAACAATATATAAATGGGTTAAGAAGCACTATGTTAGAAAACTCACTTTTTTTTTTTTAAGTATTTGAACTGAGAATGTATTTGTTTCCTTATTAACAGTCATTGGTTATGAATAGGTTTAAAATAATGAGTTACAGACTTAAACAGAGATGTTTTCCCTATCTGAGTATAATTCTACTATGTCAGCCATTACTTTGGGAAAATATGTGTGCACTCTGTTCTTGGGGCTGAGATATCACCAGTTTTTGGTAGGAACATAAAGTTAGGGTCAACGTTAAAGTAGCTGATAGTCTTTTTGATTTCTTAGACTGTAATTTTACATTCACTGAAATGAAAAGTTTTTACAGGAATGTACTGGTTTTGCTAAAAATGCTTTTACAAGCATTTCTGATTTACAACTGGAAATTCTACACCAAAAGGAGAGGGAGCCGCTTGTAGACATGCAAACACCTATCATAGAAAGAGTAAGTTGATTGTGTAAGCAGTGTGACTCAGGAAACTAAACCAAAGTTCCCACAGATCTCTTCACAAGTTTTTTTCCCTTTTGGGATGATGCTCCTTCTCTGCTCCTTTTGTCATTTTGACAAGAAGATGGTTTCCTGCCCAGCTATAAGAGGCATCATTGTAAGATGAGAAAAATTACAAAATGTAAAGAAAATGATACAATCCTAGTAATTTAATATTACGTAAGTAGGTTGACCCAATTTCCAATTTAATCAATATTCAGATCATTTTGCCATGTGATCTGACCTCTTAACTAGTTGTGTGACACTGCATTAACCTAAAGAAGCTTAGTGTATTCAATGTAATACGCTAATATGTACAAAAGTTCTCATACCACAGTATTCTGGACTGAATTAAAATGTATATAATTAAGCTTCTCCTGTTCATTGTTATAGACTACAATAGAGGAGTGAGACACCTCATAACCTCAATTACTGTATAGAAAGAACATGAAAGTTTCTGCCTTTATCTTAAGACATTGTGTACTTCGTTCTAGTAAACTTTTGTACCATACAGGTCATTTACAGTATGTTCATGTTGAATTTGCTCTGGTGGTAGGAATCACAGAATAACTTGTGGGTAGGGAAAAAACCATAAGCTATAGCAATTTCTTTGCTGTGATCCTATGACTTTTCTCTTCGACTCCTGCAATTCTCTTCGACTCTGCTGTTGTCTCCACGTGCTTGTTAGAAGAGTAAGAGCAATACTTTCTGTGGCTGATTTCAAGTGGCATGAGAGTGGGCAAGCAGGCTCATAATGGCCTCTTCCATTTGCCTTTCCCTCACACAGGTGATAATTGGGTCTGTGTCCTTTTTCTAGCAGTTGATATTCAGGAAAATTGCCAGAGTTTTGGATTTTTGAGATCTCTCACCCTCTGAAATCAGAGCCCAAAAGCCATTTTGAGGGGAGGGAAAAATGAAAGAGAAAAGAAATGACCATGTGGATGCCCCATTCCTGGAGGCGTTCAACACAATGTTGGATAGTGCCCTTGGCAATCTGGTCTAGTACCAGATCTGGAGGCTGATGGCCTGGTTTGTGGCAAAGGGGATGGAACATGATCATCCTTGGGGTCCCTTCCAAGCCATTCTATGATTCTATGTAAGACTTGTTTCCTTAGGGAGCCAGACTAAAAACGTGTATAACACTTGTCTCACTCATAATTTATCAAGCAGAATGCACCCTCTGGTATAGGTATACTGGGGAAGTTTAGTGGTGGGGATGATGAACAATTTAAAACTGACTAAAGGATGTTGCCATGAGATAGCTCTGGGGCTTATTATTTCAGAAATAGAGTTGCCACTTGTTCAATCTGTAATATCACTGATTTTACAGCACTGTGTTTTTCTTTCATGTATATCCTGTGTACTCGATGATCTTTAAGGTGTTTTCCAACCTAAGCAATTCTATAATTCTGTGACTCCAGCTGTTTCCTCTTAGGTCATAGCCAGAGATGGCATAGGTCCATGCATTAAAATATATATATTTGATCATCTATTTGCCAAAAAGTGTTGTAATTTTTAGTGGTATGTTTTATGTGAAAGTACACAGAGGTGCAGAAATATTTTCTTGCAATGTTCTCTCACTTTCTGAATTTGGTTCCTACTTATGTTCTCTGTTACTTCTGATTTTTTGATGTGGTGGAACATTATTAAATATAAAGCAGTGCATTCTTCAGATTAGTTTTAGGTTTGTGTTGTGTCAGTAGTGCTAGTGGGACTGTGGAAACCAGGGAAATTCTCTCCCAGAAAAAATGGAGTGAGAGAAGATGCCTTTTCAATGCTTAATCTGCCTTTGCTTTAAATATGGAGAAGCTTTGGTATTTTGGATTTAATGAGGGCTAAATAGGTCAATGTTCGAGGCTTTTTGCTTTTGTTAAATTGTTGGCATGCTGTACTAGCTGACACCGTTGTACTTCCACTGTCAAAATCCTCTTCTAGCTGTTGTTTCCAAAGCTGCATGGATTTAGCTCTTTGGGCCTGTCTTGATATTTAGATGTTCTTTTCAGTTCAGGATAAACTACATCTACTCCTCTCTCTCTCTCTCTCTCTCTCTCTCTTCCTTTCTTCCTTGTCCAAATTTCTTGCTATTTCTTCTCTTACACATTGATATAGACAAATTACTATGAATAATTCTTTTGAATAAAGACAGCCCAAGAAAAGTTAAGCAATGCATTTGGAATGTGAACTGGGGAAGTCTAGCTCATTAAGACACTCTAAAGCTGCCTGTTTGTGTTCCAAATTAGTTTCTAAATTTCTAAGACTTTTAACTCTCTGTTAGCCGGCAGCACAAGGCTCAGAAGTACAGAGTGGTTTGGTTTGTCGGGCCGTATCTGAAATACCCTGAGCTCACACTGAAAGGAATTGTGTTACAAGTGACAGCTCCATAATGCGCTATCAAATTTCCCTACCAAAAATAGTTCTACACATGAAGTCCACTTGAGTTAGTGTCTAGAAGACATTTTCCCTTCACAGCAGTTACTACAGTGCCTAGAAGGCATTTTCCTATCACTGTTACTGTGAAAAGGTCTACCACAAATGGTACATATATATATATATATTTTAACTTTTTGGTACCACATACCTCTTGTAAGTAAAATACTGAAAATATGATGTATGAGCACTACTCTGAGAGTAATGCCTCCTATATTATGATGTTGGCCCATGACATCAGAGGGGGATGTTGGTGATATGGCAGTGGAGGCGGAACCTTCCTACCAATATTCTGTTACATTTTGTTGCCATGAGACACATGGCAGCAGAGGGGCAGTCTGACAACATGGCATCTAACAGGGAAGTATAGATGAAGCAGAGGTGTGTCACCGAATTTCTCCATGTGAGAAAAATGGCACCCATAGCCATTCATCAATGCTTGGTGAATATTTATGGAGGCCAAACAGTGGATGTGAGCACAGTGGGTCACCTCCTCTAGAGCAGATTTTTACAAGTGTAGCACTCTGTGCATTGCTGGTGAAAATACATAGCTAATTGTGGTGACTATATTGAAAAACAGGTTTTTGTAGCTGAGAATTTGCTCTCTCCAGAAGTGTTATAGTGCTCTTAGTATCTGTGGAAATAAGTGGGAGACATTACTTTCACAGCAGCCTATGTGTATCAAGAAGTCAAACTATAGCATTTCAACAGTAATTGCCATCTTCTCTGGTACTAATTATGTGGAAATTTTGCAGAAATAAGATCTGGGTATTAAATAGACCACTGGAATATGTGTATCTGATTTTACGTGGACAAAGATGTTCTGGTAAATTCAGCTTCATAGGGCACCATAAAGGCAGCAAGCCTGGAGAAGTGTCAGGGATGAAGGACGATGTAAAGTGTCCAGTGACAAAGACCAGAAGAATGTGAGTTTGTTTTAGAGAAGAACAGTCAAAGGGAGATGTTGAAAGAGTTGTAAAATATGTGGGGAAAAAAAAATCAGCAGAGATTGCATCTTCAAATGCAACATGCTAGGCAATGAATAACAGGCATACATATTAGTTAAGAAAATGTATGTTAGAAATTAGGGAAAACTTCACAAAATATGTTCCCTTTGGATTACGTGCCTGAGCAGGTAATAAAATCTTTGTTACTGGAGGTTAATAAACATATAAACCAACATTTGTTAGGGATGACAGAAGTATGGTTCACCAGCCTATTATTTTTGAATACATTTGTTTTTTAATATGGACATCTGTAAGGCCTTTGACATTGTGTGACACTATCTCTAAGTTGTTCAGTGAATAAGGAATTGGCTGGATGGTTGCTGTCAGAGGGTTTTGGTTAGTGGCTCCATGTCCAGGTGGAGGCCAGTGATGAGTGATGCCTCTCTTGCTCTACAGTATCTTCAACATTTTCATCAGAGACCTAGACAGTGGGATCAAGTGCACACTCAGCAAGTTTGCAGATGACACTAAACTGAGTTGTGCAGTTGATACAAAAAGGAAGGAGTGTTCTCCAAAGGAATGGATCTGGATTACCTTGAAAAGTGAGTCCATATGAACTGAATGAGGTTCAATAAGGCCCAGGGTGCCCCACTTGAGTTGGGGCAATGCCAAATATGTGTACAGACTGGAAGAAGAACTCCTTTGGATCAGCACTACAGAAAATAACTTGGGGATCTCGGTGAATGAAAATCTGGACATAACCCAGCACAGTGTGCTCTTGAATCCCAGAAGGCCAAAGGTATCCTGGGCTGCATCAAAAGAGAGAGGTGGCCAGCAGGGTATGGGAGGTGATTGACCCCCTCTGCTATGCTCTTATGAAGCTCCACCTGGAGTACTGCATCCAGGCTTGGTCAGCTTGAAGAAGGATTAAAATAGTGTTACTGAGAAGAAAGTTGTTTTTACATAAGTTGTATACAACAGATAAATATTTCTACACACTGTGATAGGAAATTGGAATCTTGACTGCAAATTGTGATTTATACTTGTATTAAGACACTGCTTTTACATTTTGTTGTGTTTTGCATATATTCACATTTCTGTCTGAATATATTTTCTGTTCCTTTTGTTACCTTAAATT
>JAOWBP010063278.1:11818-30385 GCA_028571105.1 Tragopan temminckii
CGTAGATTGAAAAGAAACTTCTGACAGCTGAGAAAGAAGAGTTGGCAGAAAATTATGTATCACAGCAGTAAATCTTCTAAAATGTATTTTTCTAATACCTTTTATCTGATACCTAAACTCTGCGAGGCAGAAAAATGACATTATTCCACAAGAGCTCCCAGAGGAGAAATGAATAACCACAAATCACACTGATTCTAATTCTATACTCGGAGTTGTAAATCTGGAGATGTGTCTTTCAAGTAGAGAAGACCTCGAATTTACACCAGGTCAGCATCTGGCCAGTGTCCTAAATGGAGCCAGGGCCCTTCTTCCCTGTTTGGCTTTGGGCAGCATTCTCTGTCCACAAGAAAAATATCACAGTGATGACATACTTAGAAGCAAATTCTTGCTTTGTGAGTGGTACCATTTGGTTTTGCAGTACTTATGGGGAGTTGAGTTCTGGCTGAGAGGAGCAGCCTGGTGTGAGGTTTGGGGAGCCACATGCTGGTACAGAACTTCTCCAACGTCTGGATAGATTTGGCTCCAGGTTTTGGTCTGAGATCCCCACTAATGCCTTCACCAAGAGCAGAGTAGTTCAGCTGTTTGAAAAGCATGGTTCAGCTGGTGGAAGTTGGACGTCTAATTCACCCTCCCCATTTAGGGAGATGCCTGAAGTTCTGCTTCTTTCAGTGGTTTCCTTCCTCCCTTCCTTCCTTGGGACAGTGCTGCTCCAAAGATCTCTGTGTGGTCACTCCAGTTCCTACATATTCTGTGTCTTCGTGTGGAAAAATGGCACCAAAGATATTGATGCAACTCCACGGGAAACTGGGAATTTCTTCTTTTGTGTTTTGCTTTGGAAAAGGCTACAAAGTCCTGCTTGATTCCCAGGCAGGACGGGGGGCTGTTTGTCAATTACATCCTTTTGGAGATAGTTTCACTAAGTGTGTGCTGGGTGTTAGAGAGGTAATGAGAAGCTTGAATATTGCAGAAATAATAAATCATCATGTGAAATTCAATAGGAATTGTTTCTTTACCTGTGTGATATGTGAAAACTGCGCTGGAGGCTACATCTCTCAGAGCTGCCCATTACCTACATTCCCTTCAGCTCAAATCTAAATCCTTTAAAGAGACTGAAGGTGCTTTGAAGTTGAAGTGAGTAGCTCCCAATGACAAACTTATATTTTTTCTAGATGTTGTTAGCCCCAGACCTTCCTCTCAGGTTCTGTAAGGCACAGCTTAACTGTCATGCAGAAGCCTGCAGTTATTGACCTTTTGGAAACTGCCCACTCCTGGTCTCTCCCGAGGTTGCACTGGCTGTTGTTGTGCTTACTTTGTATTTCTGATGTCATCTCATCTGGCTGGCAGAATCTGTGTTTGCAGCTAATGATGACTTCTTCTAAAAGCTGACTTTCATGATTTTTCTTCAGGAAAAAAAAAAAAAAAAAAAGGTGTTCATGGGGAAATTAAAATAATTGTAAAGGTTTAATTGAGTTTTTGGATGAAAAATATTGACTTTGTTACAGAATGATTTGATGGAGTAGATGTTTTAGAGGGAAAGAATCCAAAGGAGAGCAGTTTTGAAACCACCGCTGTGAGATTCCTCAAAACACATAAACACAAACAGCCCCGTGTGAGAAAATGTGGACAAACAGTTCCCACTTGGATGAATAGGAGCTGTTTGTCTGAAACTTGGGCATTTTTAGCTGTTTGGAGACAGACTTCCTGGAGGACAACAGCACTCAGTCTGCAGAGGAGCTGCAGCAGAGCGTGGGGGCACAATCACAGACGTGTCAGGATGCAGCATTCATGTTGCTGCATTAATTTTGCAAGTGGAGACACTTATCTGAATGAGTTTTTGATCAGAAAAGAGTAGCACTATTTCCCTGTGTTTTTTTCTTTATGGTCCTTAGGTAGCTTTGCTTTCTTTCCTTGCAGCTGCCATTAGGTTCTGGTTCCGCTGGGAATGAGGGGTGAAGCTCTCCAGGAGAGGAGAGCTGCGGTGTCAGGGATGGGGTGACACTGCTGTGCTGTGCGCTGCAGCCCGGGGTGGCACCAGGAGGGCTGCAACCTTCGGGTCTGAAGTTTGCCTCAGTTCAGGGCTTTGGGTCTTTTGCTGATTGTTTCCTTCTCAAAAGCCAACCTGATCAGACCCATGCTGAGCTTATTGAGGTTCAGGACTTCAGTTCATGCAAACCACAAAGTTAGTGCTTGGACACCCTTTTGTCTTAAAGGAGGATTTAAAAATGCCAGGTGATTTTTCTTTCGGGAGATGAGTTGCTAAAAACAGAAAATGAAGAGTTTAGGATGGATTTTCTTGTGTTTTTTTTTTTGGTTTTTTTTTTTTCTGCCCGGGGCGGGAGGTCACCATGACTAACCAAAAAGGTATTCCCAGGTCTCGATTCTGTTTTGCAAACTGTTCTATATTAAATATCATCCCTCTACTGAAAGCTGTCAAAACACTTTCATTTCACCGTCACCAGTAGAGAAATCTCAGTGATGCCACGTAACAAGCATTATACAAATAGCTGTCAGGGTTCATTACATCTTCTTTGAAAAAAATATTTTCTCTGGTGCTTTGAGTGCTTTAATTTTTTAAGGTGTCATTTCCAAGCACTCACGTGCTGATTTGCTCCTTGAACTTTTGGAACTCCTTATCATTATGTTTAATGGAAACTCTGAAGCGTGGAATACTGGAGTTTCTGTGCCTTGGTGGCAGGTCAGTGACATGGAAGGGGCCAGCTGCTGCTCCGGATGGAGGACAGGAGGGGTAGGAGCCGCACATGGGCTGTGGGCAGCCCCAGTTACTGAGAGGTGGTGTCAGTGGAGCAGCGTGGCAGCAGCCCGGCTCAGGGATGCTATGGCCCATGTGAGGGTCAAAATTCTGTATGAATTAATCTGGATCTCTTGAAAGTTTTGAGAAGTGAGGACAGCACATGCAACCAAATGATTGTCCTGTCCCAGGGGCAGGTTCCAGACATCAGGCAAATAAAGGCAGAAAATTGCTAGGAAAAAATGAGGCCACGTTGATCTGCAGCATCAACAGGTGGCAATTCCTTCTTTTCTGTCATATTTTCTCTGAGGGTAGAACTAAATAAATTGCAATTTCACACACTTTCTCGCAGCTCAGTAGGAAACTATGTAGAGGAAAAGCTGCTGCTATCAGCTCATGTCTTGTCCAGGTGCTGAGCAAGCAGGTGTGATTACAGCTCTGGTGACCAGTGCTGCAGGATGGGCCGTGCCTGCCGTGCAGGCTGGGGATGTTGGTGCTGGTTTGCTGGGCTCTGAGTGCACACATCTGCTGTGAGACCAGATTAGAAAATGACACAGAAAGTTCCCAGAGATCTGAAAGCAGAAACATGTGTTGGAATATGAGCACAGGCTTTTTCTTCTTAACTAAATTGAGCGGTAGGAGATAGGAGTTGGGGTGACCCTTCCTCGCAGTGGGTGTTATGCAGACTCAGGCTTTAAGCACTTCCTTACGGACTGTCAAGAGTCAGATATGATTCAGTCGAACAGGCAGCACAAGTAACAGTGTCAAGGGAAGGATTTGATGTTTCAATTTAAGTGAATCCATTTGTTTTCTTTTTAACGGGAACGGCACTGCAAGTCTGTAAGAGCTAGAAATGAGCTCAGCGGCTGGAAACTACAAAGCAGAAGCCCTCCTGCTCCCTGAGCTCTGCACAGTGTTATTTGGGTGACCGAGGGCCGGCTGTGCTCAGCCCTGCCTCGCCATCCTTGTTCCTGCACAGATCATTTTGAATCTATCACCCAAGTATTGCCTATCCTTAAGGAAGTGCGTGGTGCTGCTTGCCTTCACCTCTGAGATTACTTGAAATGTGGCCTCTGCAGCCAAAGCCATGCAGGCTCACTGCCCCTCCACCTCTCCTGGCAGGAATTTGCAGACTTGCTATGAGCCAATGAGTAGCTTTAGTAGCTGCTTATTTCCACCTTGAAACTCTACAGCAACCCTCAAGGGTAAAGGGATCTCCATTGACAAAGGGTCTCCAACATCCCAGGTTTCATATGGAGCAATGCAGGGAGCCCTGGTTTCACGAGATATGTATATGTCATTAATTTTTCCTCTTTTCATCTCTGTGAATTTCTAGAGTTTTGCCTTTTAGAAAAAGTGGTCCTCCTTTTATTCTAAGACATATATAGTTTCATTGTTTTCCTCTCCAGTCTCTGTATCCTGTGGTGGCAAAACTTGGAGAGCCAGCTAACCAAGCTGGGAGAACTTTCCAGAGTACTGTCGGCCAGATTATTTATGTCCATTATAAAAATAACTGGGTTTTCTAAGTAACTATCTTGTGGGGCACTCAGTGTAACATTTTCATCACAAATTACCAATTAAAACACTCATCCTTGCAAAGCTGTGTTGAAATGCCCGTTTGGGGAAACTGCAGGCAGTAGCACTGAAGTGGAGCTGTTGGCAAAATGCACTCCCCCAAAAAACAGTTTTTAATATATTTCAGAAAGTCCTATATTTTTATGCATTCTAAGTTATATTGCTTATTATCCAGATCTGTTCCAGTCTTTGATTTACCTTCAAATTCTTAGCAGAGTTGCCAGTGCAAATGTTACTCCACGTTTGTCTCGGCTGTCTCATATAAAGCTGTCCAGAGCTGGGGCTCCAGATGTGTCTCCATTGCCACATGAGGACAGAGCAGTCTGACCTTTCTCAAGGCCCTCACTGCAAATCTGTGGGACAGGAAGGTCCCTCCCCATGGAAATGAAGGGATTGGATTTGACACCTGCCCAGTGCTGTACAGGTTTTTGCAGACTGGTGAAGAGCGCTTCCCATTTGCGCTGAAGGGGCGAAGGCACTTCAGTTGCCCAACACCTATAAAAGTCAGGCTGTTTATTTTGGTGCTTGAACCGATGTAGGCTTTTAAGGTCACAAAACAGCATGGATTTCAATGAGGAAGATTTATTTCCCTTAAAAGTTATATGGGTTTGAACTTAGGATTTAATTCAAAGACTGGCAACACAAGACATGGCACCGGTTTCTCTTTTAGCAGAAAGATTTCTGATCCCTCTGCCCATCCCGTGCACTGAAGAGGTGCACCAGTGGGAATGGGGGATGCGTGGCAGCAGCCCTGGCTCAGCACGGGGATCAGCCCCTTCCACAGCACCTCCTGGTGCTGCTCCGCAAAGAGTCCTCTGGGGGAGGTCTTGCTTCCAAAGAGCCCTGAAGAGCCTCTTTTCTGAGTAATTCCTGTTATTGAGAGACTCGGGAGTTTAAATAAAGCTCAGAATCACATGGAGTGTTCCAGTCAACACATTTTTGTTTTCCCTTTTTAATACTGGTCTTAAAAGCGCTCTGTATTCAGCTGTGCGGCAGCCAGCAGCCATTGCTTCCTTCCACATCAGAACATTTAGGAGCATCTATTTTAGTTGGGAGAAAACAAAAAAATCCCACTAATTTGATTTTCCCTTTGATCCCTTATATTTCCTACATGCTTTCCTCTCTGTTTATAGCATCTGACATAATTCCTTTGGTCAGATTTTATGCCTGAAGTCTTTTAGGCCAATTTTAGCTTCGTTGTGTTTTTTTTTTTTTTGTTTTTTTTTTTCAGGGCTTTGACATCTCCAGCAACTTAATCTAGGTCAGTAAAGTACCTGCTGTTGAAAGGAATTTTCTTGAGTAATGTTTTGATGTCAGAAGGGCCGTCCTCGGCATGCATGTGTCAGAGGTCACCAAGCCCATACTGTACAGAAAGGGCAAGCCACTGTGTGTTAAATATTGGTCAAAACACCCGTCTGCAGTGATCTAGATACAGACTTCAAATCCTTTCAAACACAGGGCTTTGTGATTTTTCACTGGCTGAAGTGTTGTTTTGTACAAATTCCGTCAAGGTTTTCCCTGAGGAAGGTGGTGCTGTGAGGCTGTTGGGCTCGGGATCACAGAAGCAGCCATTGCCCTGGTTTCACACAACTCCCAGACTAAACTGAATTGCCCAGTTTACCACTGTGTGAGCCCAGTGAGCTCATTCATGGGAACAACCACAGGATTTGGCCGTGTGGATTACCTTGAACTGATGGCAGCTCACAGCAGGAGCAAACCTGGTGTAGTTAACATCAGCACTGCCAGCATTTGCATCAAGTTCATGGTTTCCAGTTCCTGCTTGTAGACTGTTTAATGGTGTGTGTTTGAGAACCCTTATCATAACTCCCAAAAGCTGGACCATTCCTGGCCAGCAAAGTCTGTTGTGCAGCCCTTCATTCTGGCGTCTCACAGCTCTCCCTCTTGCAAATGGGGCCAGGTAACGAGCTCTGCAGCCAAGGTAGAAATAGCAGCCCCTGTGACAGGGAGAAAACCAGGGAAAAAATTGTGTTGTATGTGCACCAGAACTGGCAAAGATTCTTTTCGAAGTTCATATCTCGTGATCGATTCAGTTTTGTGTCTCAGAAGGGGAAGCTCCAGATGAAGCTTTTCCTGTCACTGCCTTCAGGCATTTGCAGGGACTCTCCTGTTCCTACCACCTGTCTTCACAAACGCTGCAGGGGTGTAAACGACTCCTTCTGTCCTTCTGGCAGATTTCAATAAGAAGGATTCAGACATAACTGAGGTAAGTCACAGGTTTGGAGGCAAAAACTCTGCAAAATGTGTAATTGCAGTTCCCTTCCAAATAACTAAAAATGGATTTTGCCCAACCTTTTCCCTAAAGTTCTAGAAAAAACTACTGAGAATACACTTCTCTATTTGTTCAGTCGTTTCAAAAGAGGAAGTGCAAGCCAGCATTTCAGCACTGGTTTAGGATATCCACAAAATATCTGATTTGAATGACATTACTGGAAACTGAAGCGGTTATGTATGTGCTCCTTTAGCTCATCACTGAGCGGTCTATCAGTGGTATACTAACACGTCGTGGTATTTTTGCCCTTTTAAATTAACTTGCCTTAATTTGTTACATTTGGTTAGCTGGTTTCTAGTGGATTAAAGTATGACACAATGGTTCTCAAATTGTGCTCTTCAGAGCATATTTTGATGGGCTCGCTATAACCCATGGTCATGAGATGCTGTTTTTCCTCATTTCCAGTTGAGAAGTTGTATTATGAGGCTCTAAAAATATATTCACATGTTTTCATTAAACTGTTTCTCCGTGGTAGCAATTGTTATAGCTGCTGTGCTCGGGTCTTTGATCGCTACTGGGAGGAGGGGTGGCTTTTGGGATTGGAAATGGATGGAGAAGGAGCTGGTCCAAATACATGTCTGCATGGGGGATGTATTTTTTGCAGGGCAGAAAAATGGAGAGCGTGGCTCACAAGTGGTTTTTGCCTTTTCTTCCTTCCGTGAACTTTGAAAGCAGAAACATTGCCTTTAATGTGTCGATTGTAAAACTTACGAAGTGAAAGGTGTGTGATTCACTTCTTGGAAATTCCTACAGTTATGCACAAAATGTGACAGGCAAAGAGTAACTTTTCTGTCGTGACCGTTGTGTTTTAGCAAAGAGCTCTTTTATTCAAACATTACTTTGGGCAGCTGAGTTTTGTTGGAGGTTGCCAGAAGGCAGTTGTGAATGCCTCGACTCAAATACCCTTCCTCTTGCTTGCTCAGCCTTCATCTGCTTAGAAGTGAGCTTATGAGAGGTGATTATGCAGTGAGATTCTCAGTTACCATTGTCTAGATGGAAATAAAAAATCTAATACACAAATGTAAGGAAAATGCACATTAAATTGGTGACCCAAGCCCAAGTCTTCCCAAGCAAAGAAAAAGCAGTGTTCTCTCAGATTTATTTCTTAGCCTTGCTCTTTTCCAGGGGTTAAAATTGAACATTCCTCCTCCTTGCAGCTCTAAACATTACAGTCCACTCCATCTGTTTGAAAGTGGCTGAATAAAGTCAAGAAGGTAAATTAGAATCATCTGCTTTCCAAAGCCTTTCTTGTCTCCATAAAACAATGCCCTCTCCTGCCTCCCAGGCTGTGACTAATTCTCCAGCAGCCCTTTCGTTCCAAGTAAAGCTTTCATGTAGGCTGACCGTGTTTTAATGAACAAATGCACAAAATGACTTTGCGGGATTCATTTTTCCCCTCTTTATTTCAGTGACATTAAATGTGCAAAGGACACAGAGCAGAGAATAGCGCTCCAAATGTGGATGCTGAAGAACGGTCCAGTGTTTATTATTTTTTTTTTTTGCTGCTGTGTGATTTTGACGTAGCTAAAGGTCATGGCATGCGTACAGTTAACTGGGGCTCGTGATGAGGAATGCTTAGTACCAACATATCCATCAGGGGCCTCCACAAGATGTTCCTTAGGAAACCACCATGGCCCTGCTTTGGGACAGGAAGATGCTGTCTGCGGGGACAGGCTGTGGGAGCTGGCAGGCAGAGCAGCACAGTGCCCAGGGACACGGAGCTGAGGTGGGTGGGAGCAGAAAGGCAAAGGCTGCCCTGAGCAGCTCAGAACCAGACAGATTGCTACCTGGCTGCAGCAGCCAGAGGAAAGGGTTAAAGTGAGGAGAGTGTGGTCAAACCTGCAAAGAAGTGATGTGGTTTAAATCCTTACTATGAAAATCTTGGTGTCTTTGCATAGCTTAACGGAGAGCTTTACTTTGATGTGAGAAAATGGTGGTGTGCCCTTGGAAATGCCCATCAGACACTGACAGGCCCTTCTTCCAGATCGTTTTCAAATGGAAACCAGCTCTTGTGGCACTCCAACCTGTTGGTGAGAGGGAAGTAACATTTAGTTGAAAGAACAAGTCATGTTGGCCACTTCAAAGCTCACACATTTGACATCTGTTCAGGCTGATTTAACCCAAAGGAACTGAACATGCTTTCCTTGTACCTCTGCTTGCAGCCCTGGGACCTGTGCTGCAATCTGCCTTCCTGATAATCAGGGAGCCCCACCAATCATGCATGGTGGTGAAGATGTGTCTTCCCTCTGACTGGCGTCATTTACCACTAAAACCCTTAAGCCAATTGTAAATTGAGTGACAGGAATATATCTAGAAGAACTCCTTGGATGTCAGCAGTTACCTAAAATTCTGTAAGAATGAGAAGGAACAAAAAATGCCACCCCCCTTTTTTTTAAACCTTCTTACTGTTGAGATCTCATTAATTTGAGACTTTTCTAGTCGATTCTTGTGCTAAAGCATTGTGCACTGCCTTCTAGCCTGATCTGGGGGGCACCTGATGGTAACTAGCAGGAAAACCCAAGTCTCTGCTACTGCAGCTTTCTTTGTTTGGATCCAGTGCACTTGGTGTCTGCTTTTTTGTGATGCTTTTTTTCAGTTTTTTTTCTCTTGTTCCCAGCAGCTCGTGACTCAGGCAGATAAAATATTGGTTGAAAATGGCGAACAATTAACTTTAAAAAAAATAGTTAATTGAAAATAATGTCATATTTTTACATTCTACGGTTGTCTCTCTAGAGGCAGTAATTACTGTTTATTGTAGTGGTTAATATCTATGTTTACAGTGATTTTTTTCACATTACAAGTAGGACACCGCTTACACTGAAGTTACTTGTCTTACTTTTCAGACAAATAAAACTCCCACAGATGAAAGCTTGTCTCACGTAAAAGAACTGCTGAAAAACTGTTTCTATGGACATAAAATCTGACATGATGATAATCTGAAACTGCTCACTCCCCACGGATGACAAAACTTCAGAAACTTCAAAGCAAAGAAGGAATTGCCAGAGGGGAAATTTTGATTAAAATTAGATAACCTGTATGAAAAGCATCCAATTTGTAGTCTATAAAGGCATTTTAGAACCACAGCTCTTCAGCCCCAGGACCATAGCTGTAATAATTATCTCAGGCCTTTCACAGTGGAATCAAAACATATTAATTTGTTAATGAGTCAGTTTGTAGCAGTAAGGAAAAGATTCTAAGCAGGGAATACAAACATTAAAACTGCATTTCTATTTTTAACCAAATGAACTGTTAAAGTCAAAGCTTTGGTTCCTGTGAAAGTGCCTGGAATGGAACTAAAGATTATACGGAGTGCTTCTGGTTTGAGTGTCTGTGAGATGTCAAAAGACAAAGAGAAACCTTGAACCCAGATGAGAATTTCTTCTTGTTTCCACACTTCCCAGCAGAGTTTTTTCATCCACCCCCTGGTTTGCAGCAGCTCATCCATAGAGCTGGCGCTCCTCCAGCCCGACTGCTCCGCTGGCGGCTGCCATCCCAGCGAGGCAGAGATGGAGGCTTCCCTGTGACTGTGCCAATTCAGAGAGCAAATATGTTATTTCCAGCTAATTATTGTATGTTTTGGATTAGGAGAGGATTAAGGACTTCTTTGAGCGTTTGGGTTATTGTGGGGTTGGAGTGCAGAAGTGTGACGGGGGTAGATTGACAGTGGAAAGGGAAGTGCAAAGAGAAATACGAAAAGAAAGGAGGATGGATGGTGAAGAGGAGGAAGCAAGGAAGGGGAAAATAGTATGTGAAGCAGGGGAGTGAAGAAATCAGAAAACTTACGGAATTCAAATGGATTGGAGCCTCTTCATACAAAAGAACTTTAGGCTCAGATCAAATAAAACTTATTTCTTGATTCCTTCACTCTACTATGGCAGTCATCTTTAATGTAAGAGGAATTTAAAGCCTGATGATATTAATACTGTCAGGTAGGGCAGATCTCAGGGAAGTTTTAAGGCCAAAATAGCCCTTCCTATCCCTTGGCTGCTCGGCGCCCTATCGCTAGATCTGGAACAATCCTGGCAGCATTTCCAGGAGAATGTCTCCTCAGCTGCTATATTATCTACAGCTTTGTAGCCCCAAGGAGACCCTGCACTGTGATGCTGGCATGGCTTAGCTGGAAATGAGGGGCTCAGGGAGAACAACTTCATTTATCAATGCCCAAAAGCATTAGATTCCCTTTCATGCTATTTGTTTTCAGGTCTTCTCTCTTTGCTGTGCTCAGTAAAATCCAGCAGTGTATCCCAAACTACCTGCATCTCCCTCATCTTTACTCTTTCAAGGTATGTTGTTTAGATCAAATTCCATTTGGTGCCCTGCCCTCATTCATCGGTTTGTAAAGGCACCCACTCAATCACCTCCCTTTGCTAAGGAGCCAATGGACAAAAAAAGGGTAAGAGAAGACATAGGGCTGTAGGGAAAAATAAGATTAACAGGAGAATAAGAAGTTATCTTCTGGGTCTGAATCTCATGATTAGCCATGGAAGACTCCTCTTTGTTTTGGGATTTGGAAAAAAAAAAAGAAAAAAAGAAAAAAAAAGAATAATTTATTAGGTTACTCTGAGTGAGTTGTTTCATTGCCTTTAGTAACTTTACAGTATGTTAATAGCCAGGGCGAATAGATTCGATCTTTTCCAGATAAGAAATCAGGGAAGAGGTCGATGTTCTCTCTGTGCCTGCCTCCACGTGATGTGGTAATCCAGTGTATTGTACCTGACAGCAGGGAAAAGCTGCACGTCTTCCTATGCTCTTACAGACGGCCTATGCTTGCAAACACCTATAATGATAAAATAGTCATTATATCATTTTTGCCTAAGGCAAAAATATTCTGATGATCTGATGTAAGTGTGCGGAGTTATCTCATGCTGGTCTCTATTTATGGGAGCAGTGACTGCAGGTCCTGCTATTATTAGCTCTGTTATGAGTGCTACTTGTGTTTTGTTGCAACATTTTCCATTTTATCTAATGTCCCCAGGCATTTTCATATCAGTAGTGCCAGATGTAAGTAAACATTCCTCCAGCCAGTGCTTTACCTTCACCTGGGAACTGCAGGCTGCTGGCTATCTGGATCAGATCTGGAGCCCATTTGTAGATGTATTATAAAAACTTTCTCTGTTGGATCAAAGGTTGTCCAGTGGTTAAAACCACTGGAGAATAGGGAGATGGTGAAGCAAAGGAGTCAACTGCCAGGTTCTTTTCCCTTCTGAATCTTTATGTATGAGTTTCTATGTGTCCTGCTTTCCAAATAAAGGAATTACAGACATGCAGGCCGAGTGGGAGGTCAGGGCACAGGACCTGTGCATTTTAGATGGAGACGACAGCATCATGTGTGTGCATCCGGTTGTTATGGATATACTCACGCAGTATTATAGGATATAGAAGTAAGGATACTGCATGCTGGAAGATTTCCGTCTGTCAGACTCCCTCTTAAGAATGCATGCTGGTTTTGTGAGTTTGATTCACAAGGAAAAGGCCATGCAGTACCATTGTCAGTGCATAAATTGCTGAGGAGGCATGAGAACAGAGGCCATCGAGTGAGTCTCACACGTAGTAAATGCCATAGATAAGTATAATCAATTTTAACAGTGTGTGCTAGAAGCTTAAACATCCCGGTGAAGACTTTCAATCAGGAAGCAGGGACAGCAATGCATACCTGCTTTAAAGAGGGAGATTTTAATTATGCCTAATTAGGGACAAATATGCTTCTTATGTCTGTTATTTGCCATTCTAGTCTGGCTGGGAAAGAGGACCTCCACTGGGTTTCATTATTAGCCTTTCTGCTGCTACACATAAAATGTGGAGGGTCGTACCAATCCCCTGAATCATCTTCTCGGCAATATTGTTTGGGTTTGGTTTAGGATGTTTCTCAAATTCAAGTTGAGGCTGGTTTGATGTTTCTCTCTTCAAAGTTATTCAACACCCAGCCCTTTTGTGGCTCCATTGAGTTCAGAAGTTGGCAGTAGAGCCATGTGCTGTATCTGTGCTTTCACAAGAGCTGCCAAACTAATTAATCTTTTCCAAAGATGCAATATGGAAGGCTATTGCATCTTCTATTTTTATGGCCATGATTTTGCTTTATTTCATACTCAGACTCTTAAGTTTAATTTGGCCTTGAGTACTGAGTAACTGCTTATGTGCTGGAGATACAATGTGATACCTCCCACTTCTATAAACCAGGGCAATATGCCGGTCAAGTATTTCCTATGAACAAATCTGAACTGACCTACAACCCTGGCAGCATTCTTGTTTCATGGTACCTTTCATTTGAAGGTCAGAGCACAGGTTACCAACCTTTTCATTAAGAGAATGGAAATAGAAACGTGGAGCTATCTCATATCCCAGACTGTTGGCGTCAGCTGATCTGTGTTACACAACACAAACCATTGGACTGTCAGAATTACAATGCTGATGAATAACACCAAGCTCGTTTATGGTATTGTCCATTTGAGAACGCTCATTAACCATGCTCAATTTCCAAGTCAAATTAAAAGTTAAATGACATTTAAACCTTCTTTAAACCCCTGTTCTTGGCCTGGGCAACATGGAGCACCACCAGCAGGAGGTCTGGCTCTTCATCTTATGTGAATCATCCCTGCGGCAGGGATGGGAGGTGGTGTAAGGCCAGGGAAGGTCGGGTTGGGCCAGGATGCTCACAGCTCCCACCGTGGCACTGGAGGAGCCTGGCCCTGCTGCTCCCAGCCCACCGCCCAGCGCAGCCACTCCTGGTGACTCCAGCAAGGCAAATAGCAGGGGAATCTTGCCCCTCATGAATCACTCAAAATGGAAAATAAGCATCTTAAATTAAAGATACGATCTGTCTGCAACCAGCAAGACTTTGTCAGCACAAGAATAAGACGTTCTCCATAATCCCATCCTTGCTGAAAGAAGTTTATTGAAGTATTTATCTAACCTTGTATTTAACCAGGAAATCCAGCTGAGCTAATCACTTTGTGCCAAAGAAGTATTTGGGTGCACATCTGCCATGACATTTTTGAGTGTTTTTGTACACCCTGGCCATTCTTTTAATGGTTTAATCACACCCAGAAAGAGCCGTGCATTTTTCAATGAAGTTTCCCTCAAAAATCAAAGAGTGTCGTCTTAAGAAAATGTTTTCTTTATTTGTAGAGGTGACGCCTTGGGGTGAGCAAGGCCGAGGGGTTCTGCCTCACATGCTTTGTTTGGTTCCTTTCTTCCTCCATCAAACTTCATGCGATTCCATCCTGTGCTTTGTGTCTTTACTGTGCACTAATGCTCTCTCCTTCTGAGATTCCATTTTTTTTCCATAACCCCTAACAGTCTGATAGCTCAGTTACCTCTAGCAATATCTCACTTCAGTAATAATATTGCAGTGTTCTTTGCTGCCTGTCTTCTCATAAAGTGCAAGAGATGCAGACATGTACAGCTTATGATGAATTTCTGGGTAGAAAGGCATTGGAGGGAATTCTGAAGTTGTACTATATATGCAGTTAATGAAGATACTGTATGGAAATTGTATGCTAACAGCAATCCTGGGAACAGTAGATTTGTAGTCACCCTGGGCAGAGCCTCACACAGAGTCCCAAGGAAAGTGGCTTGGAGAAATGCACACTGCAGTCCCTATCACCATTCTGAGCATCGTGTGCCTCAGTTTCCCTGCAGGAGCAGTGGTGGCGATTGGCCTGACCTCATGCAGGGTGTGCAGATGAGCAGTGCTATGTGCATCTGCTGAGTGCTGCGTGATCCCCTACCCTGGCTTTTGCAGTGGGAGCGTGAGTGGAAAACCATCCCCAAGCAGCACTCGGATGTCACTGCCCCATTTCACCTCTGTCCGTGCAAGACTCATGTGCGAACATCATCAAAAAAGCAAAAAGAATTTAAAAAGGAAAAAGGCAGACTCTTAAGGCTCATCTCCCTCCTTGTCCTTTGAAAACAATATCCAACAATAATGATTGTCAAATAATTAGCTGCTGCCACTCCTCCATTGTCCCTGTGCTGAGTCAGGCTGTGCACTCGGGGTGCCCCATCGCCTGGGGAGCTCAGCGAGGGGCTGGGAGCGATCCGAGCCCCCCACCACCCACGTGGGGACACACAGCAGCCTCAGGATCCCCTTTGCCACCAGCGGGATGCAGTGACGTGTGGCAAAGCACCTCATGGGGTCGGACCACCAGGCAAACAGGGAGCTGCTGAGCGCTGCAGCTGGGCGCGTTGTCCTCAGCTGGGCCTGGGAGAATTGAAACCACGCGTGTGATCTGAGCCCGCCGACACGACCCCCGCGTGGGACCCGAGGGAGCTCCCTCCTTAGCAGGGAGCGCAGGATCAGACTGTTAGCGTTTTATAAAGTGTGGCCAGTGTTTTAATAAAGTGTGGCCAGTATATTATCCAACATGCTTTTACAATTACTGCAGGAACAAGGACAGGAACTTCATTAACACTTTACAGGGGAAAGAAAGCTGTGCTACGGGCAAGTGATATATTGCTATTGTGACTGTAGGTGTCCTGCATTTAAGAAAACAAGGAAAAATCCTGGGGAAGGGAGCAATTACACTGTCAGCAAATGTGTTTGGTTAGCGAGGAGCGATTCCCTTCCAAGCCCTGCAGCTGCCGGCAGCCTGCGTCGCAGCGCGGCCAATTTCTGGGACAGAAGGTGACTCCATAAACGCAGCGAGAGCTGTAATGGGAGAGACAAAACTCCTGTAGGGGCGAAAGCAACACATGCAGAACAGTTTACAGTGTGTTTTCCAGCAGCTGCAGCAACCACTGGCAGGCTGAGGCTGGGGGCCTTTAAAGCAGAGGTGAAGGGCTTTGATAGCGCGGGTGAGGTGCATCTCCTGGGCTGCGTGTCAGGCAGGATTAGCTGCTTGGCAAATTATCAAAGCCGACTGATAGCAAAACAAGTTGGGACTCCCCTACAGTGGCAGTTTAAAACTAGGTGTAACTTCACCCAAAACAAATGATTCCAGCGGGGGTGTGAGGGGACTACCTAACTAATTAACCCTTCATTAACTCCCCGGGTGATGACAGTGTTGTGTAGAATTCAAGGAGGTCTCAAGACAGTCAAAGAGTGGTGAGTGACTGAGAGCACACATCTGGGTGAGTCATTCCCATGCAGTGTGGGGATGCAGCCCAAGGTGGGGAGTGGTGCACTGGGGTTTCCAATGGGCTCCCACTGCCACGGGCTCCTCTATGGAATATCTGGGCTCCCAGGAGCAGTACACGGTCACACACACGGTGTCCCTCCAAAGCTCTGTGCTTTGGGAAACGCCTCCAAGTATCTGCTGAGATGTAAGACCACCTGAACTGCAGATTTTTGTACTGCTTTAAATTAAAGGAGATGAGCAGGAGAAATCTGCATCTTAATTCCTCCAAATGGTGCAGCAGGTATCTGTGAGGTCTGTAGCTGCACAGAGTCATGCAAACACTCAGCTGTCTTCAAGCAACTGATTTTGCATTTTTGTCCCTCTGTACCAGGAAATACAAACTATTTCATATGCTCGCAGAGAACACATGTCTTCATTTGGCATCCCCGGCTCCCCAACAAGATCGTGCAGTTCATGGAAACTCAGAGAGCAACCCATTTTGTAGCATATGGAAAGAGCAGGCATGCGAATGGGCTGCTGGGCCACAACTGTGGTGTGCTGGGGGTAATGAGAGAGACGGGAGGCAATTAAATGAGGGAAAAGTGACAATCTGACAACAGGCTCAATTAATGTAATCAGATCTCACGTTCGCTGTGTGGATGTAGTAAATCAAAGCGTAAGTGGGAATGATATGAACTTTTTAATATTAAAACTATTTCCATAGTATGCAAAGTCAGGGAATACCAGTAAATTTCTGCCTGTCTGTTGCCAATCAGTAACTGATTTAGAATAGACTTTGTTGAGTAATTACGTTTAATAAGAGCTTGTCCATACAAGCTGCTATCAGATGTCATTTTATACAGTTTCAATCCAGATATAATGGCTGAGCTGCATGCATTAACTTTCTGTAATACTGCACTGCCTTTTTATGGGAGGGGGGTGGGAAAATTCAAAAATGATCATTGTGTGGCTTCCTCTCAGACAGTTGTATTTGATCTGCTGTGATTTATTGCTGCACATTTTGAATGAGCAGAAATGTCTTGAGGGGAAACGAGAGACTTGTTGCAGTAACTGTTTGCGTTAATGTATTTTCACCTGCTTGCTTGGTGGGCTCCACAGTTGGCTGCGTTCATTGCTGCTTGGGAGCCTTCTGTATTCAAAAGCAACTCTATATCTGTTTGCTCTCTCTTGTGAGGATGTAATAGCTTCCCACACCCTCAACAAGAGGTGATTGTGTAACTAATCCATGCTGGCACAACAAAGTCTTCACCTAGATCACTAATATTGCTAAACATAAATGCAGGACAAAGGCAAACCTTTAATATTTTGAGTAAAGCACAGGGAAGCTTTCCAGGTAGTCCTAGAGGATAGAAGTCAAGGAGAAGATAATATGGGGGGCAGAGGCTCCGCTTCATTTTAGAGAAGTTTGGGTGCTACTGTTGCTCGCAGACACAAAACCACAAGCAGTTTTCCTGTTGCTTAAGGGCTTCTGGGTCCCCGCATAACGCAGCTTCTTCTTTAATGTATTGCCACTGTTTGTCATCAGCAGAAAGATGTGGGGAGAAGAACCAGAGGCTTTTCTATCATACTCTTTCTAAGAAAGGTATAAACACCTAAAAGGCATCAGACACTTATGCATGAGCCTACCCACTCTGCCGTCTGAGGACGAAAGGCTCTTCTGCAGTTTAAATACAGAATGAGAAATTTGGAATGTGGTCCGAGTTTTGTCACCAGTGTTTTGCATGACGGTTGGAAAGGGCCATATCTTTATAGAGAACTGTTACATAAATCCTTGCTCCGACAGTGGTTCACTTCAGAAACTTACAATTTCTTGGCATTTGCACTCCCCAGGCCTGGTTGCAGTGAGCCAGGCCCGCAGAGAGCAGCAGCTCTGAGCAGATGAGCTGCCCGCTGGGCAGGATGGTGAGCACCGCTTCCCCAGGGACTTGCACTGCTTCTGTGCTGCATGCTGGTGTCTGCTGCTTTGTCTTCCCTTGGGGAGATGGCCTTGCTGATGGCCCTGAGGACATGTTAGGTATTGGCCAGGAGGTAATTTGTTCTGCTGAGACTGATTTGGATCTTTTTGGTGTGTTTCTACTGACTGTGAATTCTTCATGAGCAAAAAAGTAGAATTTCCATAAAATGATAAGAATAGGCATTTATTTCAAAATAAAGTGAGGCAGGGTGGAATCTGAGAAAAGAAAATCACATATTCTCTTATTTGTTTGACCTGTTTGCTAAGGTTTCTATTAAAATGTCTCACACTGCAGCAGAACTTTGCACTGAATTTCGGGATGCCCTGGGTGTATCTCTAGAATGGTCTGAACTAGAACGCATCTATGGGAACTTCAGATTTCGATCTCCATCTAGATGTGAGGTTTAATTTTCTTAACTCTATTTACATCCTGAGATATACAGACAAACTGGTGCCATTTGCATCCTCATCTCCAGCAACTGCAGGCCCTGCGTGCCGGGGTGCGGCGGCGATGCACGCCCAGCTGGGCCATGCCCAGCATGGTGACAGCTTCCCAAATCACGTATCCTGCGGAGCAGCACTGCCTTTTCTCACATGCATGCTCGTTAGGGAATTTCTCTTATTACCTGGGCCATAATCCCTGCCTGAGGGGGTGCCTTGTGCACAGAATTAATTTTATTTGGCCACAGAAACTCCCTGTGCCTTTGGCATGTAAGTCTTTGTATGTAGAGGAGAAACTCCTAAAGCAAAGCGACTTTGCTTTGCCTGACTGAAGGCCCAATTGAAAACCCGTCACCAGGTTGGACTGGGAATCAGCCTTACTGGCTGAGATGAGTGGTGTGCAGAAAGGATGAGCTGGGTGGGTTGGAGGTGGGCTAAGGCAGACCAGCACGTGGCATTGGCTCTGTGGCGTACCCAGCAG
>JAOWBP010063329.1:2547-19326 GCA_028571105.1 Tragopan temminckii
CTAAATTTTAAATCTTAATCTAAAGCTGACTGATTTTTTTGTTCAAGGGAGTAAAAACAAAACCAACAGCAAAACGTCAAAAATCAAAACCCAATGTAGTAAAATCTTCCAGAAAAAGAAAATAATTTTGTATCAGTCATACAATGAGTTATGACTAGTAATGCAGCAATGAAATCAGACCAAACCTCCTCTTTCTTCCTTCATAATTTTTGCCTGACAGTGTTCCTTTAAAGAGTGGCTTTTCTGAGAGTCTGCAGAAAGCCTGCTGTGAGGAGAGAGTGAGAACGGAGGAAAAGTTAGGGCCAATGTATCCTTCTGTGTCACAGAAAGACAGATTTATGATTTGAGGTCTGTCTTTATCAAGTTGATCTGTTTTGTAGATTGAGTATTAAAATGACTAGCTCTGGACAAATCCTTGCCCTGCTGAGAACATTAAAATGTCATAGAGTTTAATATAGAGTAATGGAAGAGAACTCTACTTGAGAAGGAGATAAAGTGAAATTCCTAAAACGGATTTTAAGACTGCTGTGAACCCTTTTTGTCTGTGTTGAATAAGTGTGTTCCACTTTAATGAGATTATTCTGAGGTTCCCATCAGGTTTTATGCACAATTTTCTGCTGGTTTTCCAACAAAGACTTTCTGTTTTTCAATAGAATTTCCCTTCTATTCACTTCACATAATGTCTTTATAGTTGATCAGACGTAGTGAAGTTAACTGACAGGCAAATTATCATAAATAATTGTTTTCCTGATTTATATATTTCAATTGCATGGATGTTTATTTTGTTGTTTGGTTGCCTTTTCAAATCTCTTCTTTCCCTTCTCCATCCCAGTCTGGCTGCAGTTTTACACTTTTGGGGTATTATTTCCCTGCTGCGTCCTATCATTCTCTTTGAGGAAAGGAGAATGTGGACCTATTCAGGAGTAAGACAAATAGGAGAAGAGTAGGGCAACCTACAGCCTGGTGCTGTTATCATTTGCACACCCCATAACGTTTGTTTCAACCAAATCCTCTCTCTGTTGTTATGAAAGAAAAATAAGGCATGTATTAATTTTTTCCTTCAGCCATTGTTTCTCCTTAGAGAAAAGAGGTTATTGTAATTCCAGATTAGTGGAAATGTGTAAGGCTTTTACTCATCTTACGCATAAAACTGATAACCCATGCAATTGGGACTGCTTATTTATTTCTTATTAATTCATTTCAGTCCTTATAATTCAACTGAGCATTCAGCATTTGTAAAGTGATTCTGGAAAATTATTTTGCATAAGTAATAGTAAACACTGGCATTGCTTCCTGGCAGGTAATGAAAATGATTCATATAATTCCCAGTGGCCTAATGAGCAGAAACAGGGACTAGAGCCATGAATAGCTCATTGGCTGAACTTTGGCAGTAGAAAAAGCCATGTTGATCAGCTGTGCCTTCACTAGCAGGCATCTTTCAAATCAATTGGAAGTACTTATTGTGAGGCTTGTGGAGGGGCACAGAGGGAAGATTTGGCAGACAAATTTGAAGCAGGGAAAGATGGAGGAAGAAGAAAACACCATACCTGAAAAACAAAATTAGCTGTAAACACTGTTTTCTTTCTCCTACTTATTTGTCAGGATTTGTAATGATGCCAAGGAGTTTTATATTCAGTGAAGCACTCCAGCAGGCTTCCAGGGTTTGCCTAAGATTTTACAGCATATGCAAATTCAGTTCTGTGAGCTCTGCCAAGTTTTTGGTATTTAAATGGGACCCCATTACTTCAAACAATTTCATTGTCAGCCATTACGCAGGAAATTCTTCCTCTTGTTTGTTTTAAAGTAAATCCAGTTTCAACTTAATTGTGATTTGGATTCCTATCTTCAAAAATGAGCCAGGGAGCCAATTTATAAAAACATAAATAAAAGTGATAATCAGATACTGATAGTAAAATACATCAAACAAAATCTCATCAAGTAATGAACTGACACAATTTCCTCATTTCTCTTCTTTTTGTTTTACAACAACTAGATTGTCAGATGACTCAATTGCTTTGATTTGAAATTAGATGCATGTCTGTAGACTCACTTTTTTGTGTCACTGCCTTTTGTCAGTGTGAATTAGGGAAACTTTCAAAAAGCTGTATCATTTAGGAAGTTTATAGCGGTTATTATACAGTGGAGATATTTTGTTTTCTTCACATTTAATGTTATTGTTTAAGAATTTGTTGTGCTATGATCCAAACATCATTGCAAAGAATACTTGTCTTTCCATTGACTGCAGGAAACAGTATCAGCTTTTAAGAAGGCTTTGACTCATTCTGCTAACTTCAGATCCAATCTAAGGCTCCTTCAACTCTTCTTTGTTGAGTCTAAAGAATGCTCTTACCCCAGATCTGAAAGAAAATAATGAATAAGTTTAAGCACTTGATCGTATACATTCTTGTAGATGATCTCAATCAAGTGGAAGAAAGACCCTTCCACTTGAAGGAGGTTTACTACCATGGGCCAGGTTAGTGGGAGAGGGCTGTGGATGCAGAACTCATTTTCAGCAACCTAAAGTATATTCAATTCCTTATAATTCAACTACTAATATAATAACAAGGAAGAATAATTTGTGTTAATTCTTCCATGATTTTAAAGGGAGATATCTGGGTAGTTTCAAACACTTAAGTGTTAATAAGTCTAGTAAGTGTTAAAGAAATAAAAAGTAGAAACAAATAAACTGAGCCCTGTATTGTTCAGATAAAAATAGTGAGTACAGTGGAGAATGGGAATGAACAGTAAATAAAGAGTAAGAAGAAATGAAAGTCTATTATATAGAATTTATTCTTCTGCGTTGCTCTGCAACCCAGGTGGTTGTTTCATGCAACTCTTTAATTCTTTTTACCAGTAGTAATGAACAACTATGCTATAAAACATATAGCTGTGCACATAACAACTATGAAAGCTACAGGAAAACCCATTAGTAATTATTATGAACATTAAAAAAATAGCTACTCTTTTGCTATCTGCATATGGTAGTCATCTTGGTTCAGTGAGCTCATTAGAAAAACAAAATAGTTTTGTTTGATCATGATGTAAATGGTACTCTTCAGGGAGTTCAGCAAGTGTTCCCTAACCCCAAAGCAAATGTGTGAAGGCCAAGTTCTTCTCGTGGGGCTGGAAAAATAAAAAATAATAATAATTTTAAAAAAATCACAGCATTCTACATACCATGGTAGCACTCTTCAGTTTGTCACTTTTTAATATCACAGTGTGTAGAAATGGCTACCAAATGCAAATACAAGGTAATAGCAATTTTTTTTTCATAGGTTGTTTTCCTTAAACTGTGTTATGGGAAAGAAAAAATATAAGGTGTTTTATTGCATAGTTTTATTAGATACTTGATATTAGTGGAGTTCCTTCTGCCTTATACATCAGAGTCTTTAACATCTATATCTGCATGTGAAATATCTCTTAAATTGAAAACAAATTTATGGAAACAAAAACACGGAGTGAAAACTCTTTCTCAAAAGTGGAAGAACGCTTAATAGCTTTCTCTGTATTTTTTTTTTTATTTTTATAACAGTGTTATTTTGATTTATTGAGAAGACAATTAATTTGGCTGAGTCAACAAGCAATTAAACACCTCCATAGGTTTCCTAACAATTGTCAAACAAATTGGAAGATTTTTAATTTTCTTATCTCCTAGGATCATTTTGTTTGTCCAAAAAAAAAGTTCTTTGCAGCTTTCTTGGATTCCTAAAGATCCTGTCCTTGAAGTATGTATTTTTTTCCTCTGACTTTTTGTGAATACTGCCTATCAATGTATAACCAATTTAAAATGAAAATGTTTATGTGGAAGTTTGCTCTGTAAGTGATCATAAATGGCATTGTTCTTGAGATTAAGAAAAAGGAGTTACAAAACCTAATAAATATAGAGAAGAATTTTAAGTAAACTCAACACCAAGTCCTTAAGGAAATATAACTAGGAATGTGAATGCAAATCATTTTGTTGAGGGTGAGGAATAGGAAGTGTTATGCCAAATCAAGTTAACAATTAGTTTTCACTGTCCCTAAATTAAAGGATACATGACTTGGTACCGAAGATCAAAAACAGATGCAGAGCTTCAGACAGAATCAGGTCTTAAGCCTAAAATGTAGATTGTTTATCAGAAGATACGAAATGGTTTATAGTTCCTATAATAGCAAGGGAAGACCAAAAAAAGGGTTAACCTGCTACCAAGTAGAACAGGAGAATTTTTGAGGAATTACAGGACCAATTTACATGGGTAAATCATTCATTTGTGGTCAGGTGGTAACAGTAGCAAATACTGGTCAAGATATCACCTTCAAACCATGAAAAAGCACTAATATAACCATTATTTACAAGTTGATTGGGCCAAGTGAACTTGACCTGTGGAATTTTAAAGTACTCGCTAATGAACATGGAGAGCCATAAGCAGATGCTGAGGGACTGAAGACAGGGCTGGTAAATTAAATTTTGTTCTTAGAGAAATACAGAAACAAATATATATATATACATATATATATATATATACAGAACCAAACATTTGTGACCACAAAGTGATTATGACATCAAAGCAAGTTTGGGTAAATTACAAAGATTAAACTGGTATGGGATCATGAAAAATTGCTTAGAAAACTATAATTTATCACTGTTAAAAAGAGAAGCAGAGATTCATTTCTGCGGTAGCTATTCTGCATTTCAGTATCATTCCTTAATTTTACAATAAACATGTGGACAAAATAGAGAGAGATGGGTTACATTTACTAAATACATAAAGACACTAAGAAGGGAAAGTGTGCAGTTTGTTATGCTGATGCAGGGAAAATGGACTGTGAGTTGTTTAGGTCCCTCTTGCTTCCTTGTTACACTTCTAGGAGGTAAGCTCTCTGTGCAATTTTAGGTGTCCTACAGTGAGTTTTGTGTTGAATATCATCTGCAAAAATGAAGTAAAACCTAGGAATGAACTATAGTTGCTAAATATAAAGCACAACATTGTCTGTCTTTTATGAGACAAAGGAGCTCATGTGGGCAAGAAAGGTGTGTTCTGCCCTTTAGAAGAGTACTGAAGAACTGGATTACTCTTATTGATTGCTGAGAGTGAAAAAATATATAGCTAGCTGCTAGCTAGAGATCACAATGAAGTCAGTGACATTATTTTATACTTTGGCTTGTGAGGTTACTCATTGCATTTTTAAAATGACAGCTACCTTGAGTGTCATTCAGTTTGTTGAATGTATTTAATTGTAACAGAGTAGAAATACCTGTAATGATGAATAACAAGGGATTAACCACTGCTGTAAATACAGTACAAATATTTCACAAAGGACATATTTTTCTTTCTTCCTCCTGCTAATTCTAAATTCTTTCTCAGGAGCACTTTGTAGAGAATAAGGATTATATAAAAAAAAAAAAACAAAGCTCTAGAATGCTTCTACAAAATATAGGTGGCAAAAACCCTGAGATTCCCACAATATAAGCACAACCTTTGCAGACATATTACTCAAAATTAAACTTTGTTATTTCTTACTTTCTTTCTGTTAAGGAAAGCATTGTCATGTAGATCAAAATTCAGTTTTAGTGTTTATTTATATTTCCATCCTCAGAGTTCAGTGGAATTAACTATCCTCGTCTTTATTCCCTTTCACAAAATATTGCTTTTTTTATAAATATTGTTTTATTTATTAAATCTCTCAGTTAATAAAAGAAAATAACACTAAGAGAGACAGCTGAAGAATTGCAAGCACAGAATAATTAGGAGATCAATAAACAGTTCAGTAATTTCCAGATGACTTTGAAGTGACCTTCCATAATAAAAAAGAAAAAAGCCTAAATCTGTGTAGGACATACAAATTCAAAATTATTGTTACTGTGCCAAAAGAATTAGAGGAGGTTGGTAATGTTGATTTAGCTGTCTTGATTGCATTGAGCTCTGCAAGTCATGGAATAAAAGAGCAGTTGTGAGAACAAAAGAAGCATACACAGTGAAGAAATTTTCTTAAAAAAATATGCATGAAAGAAACAGTCAAAGAGAAATAATAAAATGAAGTAAAGAAGTAAGGTTGGAATGTGATAAAGTAGCACTATAGAAATATGCAAACAAAACCCCCTCCATAATTTCAGTAAAACGTAATTCTATTCTGACACATAGAATTTTAGTGGCCTATATCACTGGTAATGAGGCTAAAAGCTAGGACTAGTGCATGACAGAAAATGACACCTCCACCCCTTCGGTACAAACTTTGATTATGGAAGTGTGTGCTTTCTTCTTTTATTTTATTTTGAGGTCATTTGAGTGCAGAAGAAAATTCTTGCACCTGTATATAATTTTCCTGAAACACTTAATGCTTTCCCAAGACTAAAATCAGTATTGTTTGGTTTTCTTTAAAATTTAACTTTTCAAGTGACTCTGTCATTAAGCAGAGAGGGCTTTCACTGCTCTCATGATATTAATATGTAATGTCCAAAAGCTCCTAATTCACGAGGGAAAAAACATTGTGGAAGAAGGTAGTATTGGAGTGATGTGAGATAAATTAAGATGCAATTCTGTGCAGCAAAATTCAGGCCTGCTGTTGTTGTTTACTGCTATTTGGATATGTAACAACATTCAGATAGATTACTCACAGTGGTGCTGTGCTTCCCTTTGCCCTAGAAACCTATTCTGCAAGTGAATTGCTCTTCTATGTTTTGATAATTGAGCAGTTGAGTAATAGAGACAAAAAACTTTTTTTTTTTTTTTTTTTTTATTGAGCCAACTTTTCTTCTGTAAAGCCATTGCAATAGTCTGTATTTATTCTTGGAATAGCGTATTGCCTGTGCCATCAGTAGTTTGTCCAGATGTGCTTAGTGTGCATTTCCCTTATGTGGAAGAAGGTAGTATGCCAGACAGTGACAGACTGCCAACATATCACATTTTCTGGGGGAGGAAGCAAGAGAAAAGAATTAAAGAAGAAGAAAAAAGGGGGGAGAGTGACACTTCAGTATTGGAATGTCACCAGGTATGTCAAATCAACTTTGATTTGACCTTCTGGATAGAGATAGCCTTCAGGAGTCAGCTAGCTACTCTTCACAACACATGGCCAGGAGTAGGCAGCACCTGGCTACTCAAGCTGTATTAAAATATATCTTGAAGTACTTGGGAAAACTATGAAGTACTTAGGAACAGAATGTAAACATACAGCAAGTTATTGAATTATGGGTTTATTTCAAATTGTTTTCTAGTGATAAGCTTCGAGAAATCTTCCCCGTAAAAAGAGCAATGGAATAGGAAAATGGCAGCCTTGGGGAAAAAAAGATAATTAGTAAAGGCTTGCTTCTTTTTGTTCTTGTGTTAGGCAAATAATATCAGGTGACCACTACTCTGTTTCTAGCTTTGCATTCTAGTGTAAAACAGCACGTTTCTTTTTCATTTCAGATGACATTTTATGTTAAGGCTATGACAGCTTAATTTCAGTTAACCACTGCTAACAGTGCAAACGTACAAAGGAAGCAGGCAGTCGTGCAATCATTGACTGTATATGTAAATGAAGTAATCCATTGTCTTGGGTCATTGTGGAGGATGCTGATTATCAGAAATGCTCTTCCCCCATCATTCTGAAAACCTTTCTGCGTGACTGACACTTATAAAAGATATCATCTATAGTTATGCAAAACTACCTGAAACTAATTAATTGAAATGTTAGAAGTCTGAAATACTAAGTCAAAATTTTGTTGCTGATTCAGTGTTCCACGTTAACTGCTTCTACTCTGAGATTTAAAATTACTTTCATTTTCTCAATTTTCAGACACATCAGTGTTGTCTAAACATGTTGTAGTTCTCTACTGGTTGTTTTCAGAGGCTGTGAAGATATTCTGTGTGATGCTGAACCTTAGTTAAACAGAAAACTGGAGATATTTAGGCTTGTAATATACTCCTACTGAAAACCCTACTGTGCAACAGAAATTATCTATTTATGCATCTTTTAAATCACTGTATATCATTTTAGTGCTTTATCCAGCATTCATCTTACAGAAATGCCAGTAGCAGGCTATTCTGCTTATGGGGCAGAAGTGACCGTTTTCTTCCTGCAGTCCTGTCAGTGTTAGATCCTTTGTAATTCCTCAGAGAGCCATTGACCACAGATGACTGCCCAGACTGGTAATGATTTACTGTGTATTTTGTTCTTTTTGCTTTGTTTTTCAACCACCTCAGAATACAAGCTGATAACTTTCACGAATATGTAGGTGTGGAATTCTTCAGTGGAATAATACTACATGCTGAATTGGTTTTGCTGGTCAAAATTTTATTCATTACACTATAAATGCTCCTAAATTTGTTGTCAGACAAAGAAATGGTAATATACAGTCCTCGGTACATTAATGAAAGATTGTGACTTTCAGCTGGGAAACATTACAGAAAAGGAAAGGAAAGGAAAAGTGTATGTACAGAATTACGAAGAAGAAGGGCAGAGTGAGAGAAAGGGAATAAAGAAGATAAATAAAAGGATATGAATAACTTTCACTTCACTGGCAGTTCTTTTCTCATTGGGATGATTGAAGTATAACTCCATCTATTTCATGAGACCACTTTTAGAAAAAGTAGGGAAAGCAACAGGAGTGAGTCACTTGAGTCACTTTGAGAAAACACTTTTTTTTCCTGCAAAATAAAATATCATCCTTAAGAAAATGCAACAAAATAAAAAATCAAATTTGCTTCAAAAAGATACCCATCTGTTACTGTTAATCGTGCTTGACATCCTCTGCTGAAATTAGTCCATTGGAATCAGTTATTAAAATCTGTATAAAGGCTTTCATTAGCTCTGGACTGTGCCTTATGAATGGGTCTCTTAAAAGTATAGGCTACTCAGCAAATACTTGGCATCTTAAAAATAATGCATAAGTCATTAAAAACATGCAATAATATTCTTATAATAATATGATTGCTGTCATGCAGATCCTTTTACCCTTTACTGGGCACTCTGTACTTATGAAGATCACATTTGTGTGACATAATCAAAGTCAATTTGAGTATTTCCTTTAATTTCAATAGGCTCTGGATCTGGCTTATTGGGAAGTACATTAGCTGTCAGGTGTTTTTTTGAGACTGTATGTGTCAATTTGTTTAATTAGCAGCAATCTAAAATGTCTTCATCAATGATTTCTTTAAATTCAGTCTCTCATAAAGAGCTATGTAGTATCTCATTGTTGTGTTCCTTCTACAACTTTTTAAAATTCCTTTTAATTCTCATTCTTAGTAAATTTAATCTCCCTACCAACATAATTGATTAAATAACAGGGATTGTAATGAAATTCCAGTAATGCTTTCAGCATGCAAAGCAAAAGGGGGAAAAAAAAAAAGGAATGATTCCTATCAAAGAAAATTCTGGATTCATCTTTCCCAAATTCTGCTTCTTTCTGAATAATGTAAGAGTTCTTTCAATCTTAGAACTTCTCCAGTTACATTGTACCATGTAAATGAAGACTCTTTTTTATAGTTTCTGTTTTATAGTGAGGTAGCAAGTAGTGGCAATCCGTAAATCTATGCAAATCTTTCCAAAGACCCGGTCTGTATCCACAGCAGAACCTGTACTTTCTTCTTGAAGAGCATTTAATATGTGGATCGACAATGGTGTTGTCCCAATGGCAGGGATGGGGAGCAAGAATTCTTTGTCATTACATTACAATGATATTAGTGTACATTGATATCAGCATTCTGATGGGCTAGGGATCTGCAGATCTAAATACTTCTGCATTTTCAATGTTATATTTCAATTCTATCTGATATTTTATTTCAATTCCCCTTTGAAATGTGATCTGAAAGTTATTCAACAAGAAAGGCTGTATTAAAAATCATTTTTTGCAGTGAGTTTGCCTCTTAACATATTGCTTACTAATTGAAGCAATGAATTCTGTAGCTTTCATCACTGGCCAATTTCAGCCTGCTAAGAAGCATGAAATTTTATCTTCCTCAATGAGTTTTCCTTTAAAGAAGAAATATAAAAATTGATTACAATGAGTACTGTCTTTGTTTTCATTTAAAAAATAAGGACAATTAACTGGATTGTTATTAACTGCTTTATTAAATCTCTCAGGCCAGTCATATTTTCCCTTTAGTTACATGCCGTACTTACTTACATATATACTAAGTATGATGTTATCTTTGACATACTGCCTCTGCATGCTTGCTGGTTCCATGCTTCTCAAAATTCTTTATGAAGAATCAAGAAGGAGGTTATGTACTTTCCAGTTTTCATCTGGGAGGTTGCTTGCCTATAATACCAACGCACACTTCCATCACCATATTATAAGGGCTATTTGTGTCTTCAGGAAGGCAGGCTGAGTTTTAACCATGGATTTGCATCAATTTTTAGTTCTTTGTTAACAGCTATTCATACCTTATATCACCTCAGAGAAATGAACATGCCTTTATAACTGCCTTCCATATGAATGTGAAATTCAAATATTGTTACTTTTGATAAGGTTTATAAAACAGCTTGAATTCTCCTTGTACTCTGTGCCTCATCCTCTCATCCTTTTCATTGTTCGTTCAGCTGACGGATAGATATCTGTAAAGGGATATATTTAAGTTTGGTAAGTGCTCCAGGCCTTTTTTTTGCTGATTTTGAGCAGCTTTAAAAGTACCGTTCATCCATTCTCCTTCTTCTCAATGAACACAGACTACATCATACTCTCACAAGCCCTCAGTATTCTCCTCCCTTCATAGTATCACAGGCGATAAATAGCTAGGCCCTGCAGGCTATTTATGGGAAGAAAAAAAGCCTCACAGTGGGACGTCAGTGTCAGTTTTTCATGCAGTTTTCAGAATGTCATTTTCTTGGCATAAATGTTACTGTAATTAAGTATTCTCCATGCAGCAAAATTGATTCTCCATTCTGCAGTTTATAAACTCAAGCATTTCTTTGTGAATCCACAGCTCATCTGCAAAGCCCTGCACTGATTTCACTCAGCATGCTCCATTTTCATGTTCCTATTAGGAGCTTCTTGTTTAAGAGAAGGAAGACTATTGAAAGATAATGAAACACTATGTGGGTTGTTGTTGTATTAAGTCTATTCTAATTATGTTGTTGGCATCCAAATGACTCACATTGAATCTAAAAGTAATGTTGACAGTAATAATTCCTCAAAGGTTAAAAAATTTATCCACTAATAAAGCATAGGAATAATTTGGCCATATGACTATCTGACAGTAAATGAAAATGTAATTTAGCTTTCATGATTTTTAGTCATTCCAAATAAAGAGATGAAGATGTATAATTAGTACTTTCAAATATGGATACATACTCCCTTGTTCTTTTCCATCCCTTCCAAGGCACATATACCAAGAAAGTAGAATTAGTCCGGCAAAATGTTGTATAGGTCTTTTACCTCTTGGATATACTTGTATGAGTAGATTAAAAGGATACCTGATCTGTATATGTGATATTTTCAGTAAAAATAATGAATCAGTCTTAGCTTGCACTCATTTGCATATTATGTCACTCATATGCATTTTGAAACAACTTGGTAGCACTACAGTTATTGATATGATGTGTTACCCCAATTCTCCTGAGATAAATGGCAGTGGGCCAGGCCTATTCTTAAAAGTTTCTTGAACTACTTAATGACAAGGAAAGTAAAGTCTTATTGTAGGAATAGGAGACAAAGAGATAAGGATTGTTTATTACTTGTAATAGCTTGACTCATTTTACATCTTTGTAAGGGACTTGGAAAAGAGAAGGGGAGAGTAAATTTGTGAATGCGTGTATTCCCATATAGTTTGAAGATAATTGTGTTTTCAGTGTATTTTAGTAGTATAAGCCAAAAGCACATATCTAGATTGAGCAGTTATTTGAAATTTCAGATTTTGATTTGCAAGTGAAGTGCAAGGCAGAACGTTTGCTTGTATAATTGGTGGACTAATATTAGTTGTTTGAAGTAATTTAAATCTATTTCTTCTCTTCTTCCTGCCCTGAGAAAAATAAAGTAGTTTAAATATTTCAAATGTGAAAAAGAAAAAAGGAAAAAACAAGTAGAAGTATAAGGGGTTTTGTTGTTGTTGTTGCCTATTATTTGTTCACCTAATTATGGTTTTCTAGCTCACAATTGTCTAGGTACCTGAGTCCTAAATATCCTATTGATTCAAACTGTGAGAAGAGCCATTTATGTGCTAACTTCTTCACCTGAGTCAGGTGTAAAGACTGTAGTTACAAGCTGGATGCAAATTTTGTAATCTGTTTCAGTACGTGAACTTACAATTGTTCTTCATCCTGCTTAGTTTTCTTATTTTTCATGCCAGGAAAAAACACGTTTTTCAACTTGAGAATTTTATGGTATTTGTGTACCTAATATTGATTAGTAGTATCCTTCTGATAATGAATTTTTGCTGTTCTTTTTACTCTAAATGTGGTGTGGCAGTTTAGTAAATGCATTCCTGTCCATCTTCTATCCACACCAGACCCCTTCAATTTAAGAATAAATGTCTACATAGGCCAACACAGAGAAATTGTAAGAAAAATATCCACGAGCTTCTTAATTGCTGAAGCATCTTGTGAATGGGAATCCCCAAGGGATGAAAATCTTTCTCATTATTTTGGAGCTGTGTTTGTCGTCTGCTATAAGAAGAAGAAAAAGAAAAAAAAAAAAAAGGGGACCAATTTTCTTGCCCATTTATTAGATCCAAAGTAAGCAGTGTTTCAGGTTCTCTTTGCTGGTACATGTGGAATTAGATGATACCTTGGAATAATTATCATTTCGTCTGCTTACAAGAATTAAGAGTGACAGGATTTAAGGAAAATGAAGGAAGAGAAAGTGTGCTTGTGACCTAATGAGACCCAAATGCAGAACAGTAAACAGAGAGGACAGCAGGGGAAAATTCTACCCTCAGAGGGTAAGTTTGCAGTAAATGCAAACCATCCACCATTGTTTGGTCTTTGCCTGCTTGCCAATCAGCCTGTGAAGCTGGCTGCCAGTAAGGAATGATTATAGCCTTAGTTTCATGATTGCTCCTCTTTGCCCAGAGTGTGTTCATTAGAAGGAACATTACTATTCAATTATTTCTTTTAGCACTGTAGGATGCTGCTTGATTTATTTTAACTGTTAGGGAGGTAGGCAGAAATCTGAGATTTCATTCTAAGGAGGTCTCTCATAGTTGTTCTTCTTAATTAAATACTTCAAAATGCCTTAAAGTCAAGAAGATCCTTTTCTCCAATCTCCCTAACTTTTTTAACAAACTATTAAAACCAATCTTGCTTCTAGACTTGTGAAGCAGTGTGGGTGGGAAAACCAATTACATCAATATTTTATTTTTAAAAATAGCATATATTTTTCCCCCTATCGAGACCTGTTACATTTCCAGCAGTATTCAGTACAATACAGTACTGTTAAATATACCATTGGCATACAATCAACTACCATTTATTTCTCTGCTGAGTGATTTGTTACAGCAGATAGAAACCATTCAATACCATTGACAAACAACAGACAGTCCATAGCTCTGAATTACTGTTAGACTATTTTTGTAATGAATAGAGACCTAATTTCAGCTCTGTTTCCTTGTCGGTGCCAGACAAAATTGTGTATAGCAGAAAAAGAAAGGTTTTATTTACTAAGCTTTGCAATGCAGTTTTGTCTAATTACTACTGACTTGTCAGACAATAGTCAATGACCTTCGACACGGAAGGTGAAGCAACTTCTTTCACCTGATTCCTCTTAGCCAAATTATCTTTCAGGAAAACGCTTGATTGTATAACTGATTACTGAGAAATATTACAAACTAGTAGTGTTTTAGAGGCCTTTAGGGTCCAGCTGTGTGTTAGATATAGAATTTTTCCTTTCTAACACAATATTCTGGCAAAAAATTAAAGGCAGTGTAGAGTGTTTAGTCATGCCTGGGTTAGGAGACTCAAGGGTCCACTCTGAAGTGTCGATATTGTGCAAAAAAAATTATTCTAAATTATTCTTGCTAATGTATTTCTGAGATCAGACCAAGTGTTGTGTAATTTATTCCACCCATTCTCTGTAAAATAAAAGATATGAAGCATATTCTGCAGGTAGATTGCCCAGGTATACCAGTGCACATCTGGCGCACAAATCTTGGGTACTTTATTTGCTAGCTTACAACCAGTTTTTGCCCAAAGCATGTAAAGAGAAAAGCAAACAGGAAATAATACAGTTGGGAAACTTTTCTGTGTACTATATATAGTAAGCTCTCATACTGATAAACATGTATGTAATAGTATGAGTGACTTCTCTGCAATTCTTGTTCCTAACTCTAGATTCAAATACATTTCATAGCAACTCTTGGTTACTGGAGTAGCCTCCATCCTCATTTGTGCAGATACTCCCAGCAAGGGGTAGACATTCTTGCAGAACTGACTTTATCTATAAGTGGCAATACGCCTCTGCAAAGTCTTTGTGGTAAGTGAGGTAATGAAGCTATCATTATCATTGCCAGTTATGAGTTTTTAATGAGTTCATTATTCTTGGAAAAAAACTAATGCCTAGATTTCTCATTAGATTATGAGAAGGAACATCCAGATATTGTTAACAAAAACCAACTCCGAAGCTATCAAGCTACAGTTACCTGATTAAAAGACTGAAAGAGAATAGCGTATGACTTCAGAACTATATAGTTATCTAGGTTGGATAGCATCCTCAAGATCTTCAAGTCCAACCATTAATCTGAGTTCCGTTGCTAAACAATGTCCCTTAGTACTGCAGGGAAAGGTTTCTTTCCTTAAGAAAAGAAGCATACCAGGTGTTCAGAAAGAAGAAATATATATGCATTTTCAGTTGAAAATAGCTTATTAAATCATAGCTACTCAAGACAGTAGGTTCTACAGATGATGATAAAATGTCCAGTGATAACTTTCATGCTTTTAGACACAGGAAGTGCAACATTTCTTCTTAATGTTAAGCAGGGACATGAATGTGTTCTGAGATACTGTGGCAAGGAAAAGAGCAGGGAAATGTAGTTAAAAGTTGTAGAATGAATAGGTGACTTCAACAATATTGGATTAGCATGAGTGTTACCACAAAAAGAAGGATTTTTTTTTTTTTAAATAAGCTTTAATAGTAATGCTTAGAGGAATGTTTGATTAAATAAACAGCTTATTGAGCCTGTGATCATGGTAGTATCAGGTAATGATTCTAGTTCATTATAAATAAGAATCCTTTTATTCTCTGGAAACATCAGTGTCGTTTCCAATTTCTCTTACTTTAAAAAGTCATGGTGTGTAATAAACAACTGAATTTAAACATGCTATTAGAACATGATCTTCTGACTTTTAACACCACCTTTTTCAGGCTATTGAATGAATTACACTGATTATTGTATGAATAATATTGATAAGATTTGATCCAAGTGGAACAACTGAGATCCATCAATTTTTCCCCAATATTTACTTCCTGAAAAAGAAATGAGTTGAAGTTTGGGGCTTGATGCTTTTTATTTATTTATTTATCTATCTATCTATTTATTTATTTATTTTTGTGCTGTTAGTGCATGATTCTTTAAGATATTGCATATTCTCAGATCTCATTTAAAGTCAAGAGCTGAGTGAAACTAGCACTCTTGATGACAGACTGTTACCTAGTAAGAAATCCTGTAGCTCTGTGTTTTTGAAGGTCTGACATACCTTCCTGAAAACTTTCTTGTTGAAGTCACTCTTAAAAAACATAAGCTTGAATAAAGAAAACCTTATTTCTTTGTCCTGAACTAATACAGATGATGAAAAGTAGAAATAAATGTTTTGGATAAAAATTACCAGTAAAGTCATCATGTTATGAGCACTTCAGTGTTGAAAAAGGCAGCTTAAGTCTGCCAATGTTAATAAATTTACAGGTTTTTAGGGTGGCTTTTTACATGAAAACTTAGAGCAACAAGATTTCTGAAATGGTCACTACAGAGAGCTTGAAACTGAAGAATACTTTCCATCAAAATTCAGTCAGCCTTAGTAGGAAAGTTTTGGAATACATGACCACCCTGAAGGGCTCACTGGCTTCACTAAGATGCCATAGTTATCAATTTTTTTTTTTTAATTTCAGTAAATATGTAGCTTCTGTGCATAGCCTAAGGCTCTGGGACATAGTGGCATATTTAAAGCTCTACCTAAAATGTTCAGCTACAACGACACCTGTGTGTTGTGTATATTTACATGTATTTTTGATAAAGAAATATTTTATCTTTTGAACTGAAAACAATTTATATTTAAGTTATGGAACAAATAGAACAAAAATGAAACTACAACAGAAAATAATATCGAATGATCTTGGTTTAACTGTTCAAACAGCTTTAAAAAAAAAAGTTAACTGCTTCACATGCCTGTGCCTGAAGCCCAGCAGTCTTCAGGAATAACAACTTCTCAAGCTGAAACAGTAAGAGAGAGCATTGGTAGCGCCAACTAAGTAACACATTTTCTCCATCTTGTTGTTATCCATAAACCACACATGTGCTGAGCCTGTACATTTCCATAAAATGTGAAGAGTGAAATATAGCTGAGAAAATTTTAAAAACACCAAGGGGATGAAAAGATTGTTAAATGAAAAATAAAAACTCTGTTTGTAAACAGCCTTTTAGGGATGCCTTGATTTTAACAAAGCACTGTATAGTTAATAATTTCATGAAGCAAGTAGCACACAGAGCGAGACTGGTCCCCTCTACAAAATAAACATATGAAGGATAGGCAATCTGGGATTCTTACAGTGAAATTTTCTGGCTTTGGTGGCTGGTTATCCCTCATAACTAGAGACACCTGTGTAAAAACTGGAATACATTAAAGAGCTAAAGTAATCTTCATGGAACCTCTAGCTCCCAGCTTTACTGTGGGCCT
>JAOWBP010063329.1:19426-35097 GCA_028571105.1 Tragopan temminckii
CCTTCAAGAGCCAAAAATCACTGACTATCATCCAGAGCTTTATCACTCTTAAGGTAGAGTAACGCAGTGGAGGGGTTGACCTACTTGTCTCAGGATAATTTATGTCTACTGGGTCTATAATTACTTTTTAGCACCTTTATATCTCCTGGATTGTCCCTATTGCACTTGCTTGTTCTTGACAGTAGAAAGAGTTGGCATAAATTAGAGTGAGATTCTAAGAAACTGTGATAGGAATTAAGAGAGGTAACTATGGTTTGGAAATCAAGCAGTAGATTTATTGTCTGGGTTGTGTGAAGAAGACAGGGCAAGTTTAATGTGAGTACAGCTGTGTTTCTGGACCATGCGTTGCCTGTAAGCAGTACAAAAAGACTTTGTGACACAGTTCCTGGACTGTGACAGTATGGTCCTGGGGTTAGCTGTTAGCAATGGGAGGCTGAAATCTGGGTCTGTTTTGGGATCAAAATGTTTTCATCTTGTGCCTCTACGTATTTTTTTTAGCAAGTGAAAAGCTTAATAAAATCCTAAAGATCCTTTGCTGTGTGCTCCTTTCACAACATACTTTAGCACAAAAAATCAGGAACTCGTCATCATAGTTAGGAAAAGTTGAGGAAGCAACACTAAGGTAACCCACTCATGTGGGTTCTTTAGATAGACCATGACTCTTAAAAAACAGACCATAAGAGCCTTAAAAAATATCTGAGACTTTAGTCTGATTATGGAGAATAACTATGAGTCTATATGCTGTATTACTCGCTAGAATATTTACTAATTGATGTGGAGGGAAGCATAGACTGAAGAGAGCAATTGGCCATTGGCACTGGACCTGGATAGAGAAGAGATGAATGCTGCTGGATTGCTTAATGAAAAATTTGAAAGCCTCATTGCAAGGGAATGCCTGAAAAACCTGCTGATTAGATAATTTTGAGCTATACAACAGCATTTCATACATTATCATTTTTTTTCATTCATCTTGACTTTTAAATGAAAAAAAGAAATAAAACCAAACCTTACTTAACAGCTTCTGGTGGTTCTCTTCTCAGGGTCAAGTTCAAAGTAGAACCTTCTGCTATTCCTCTTTTCATTTAATAATGCCTCGGAATAAGTAACTGGGAAAACATTAATGAAAAAATACTGTGTGCATCGAATCCATTTTATCTGGATGGGATTTTGTAACCAGCTCCATTTAGTACCTACCTACTGTTTCTCATTCACTCTTGCTTTCTCTCTAGAAAGAATGTTTTTCGTACTTATGCTTTGTCTAAAAGACTTACCTTACCTCTTTCTGCCTCATTCACTTGCTTCATCATTTTTCAACTGTAGCAGTTTTTTACTCTCCTTGGTCTCTACCTCTAAATTCTTTCTCTCTGTATTATTTAAACTGCGTGGATATACATACAACTAGTGAGCTTCAGATTTTATTAAGATTTTATTTGAAATAGAGTTTTTTCTAGAAGTCTGTGAAAACAAGAAACTAAAACCTACACATTTAAATGTGGCATTTCAATGTGATATCCACAAATACAGTCTTATAAATGGTAGTGAACTAAGGTTAATAATAGTAATAACAATAATAAATAATGTTTTTTTAAAATGCATCTATGATGAGGAATCTTATATGTAAAACTTTGTTTGTTCTCCACATATCATTTTAGATCAGAGGTGAAAATTTTGTTTCAGAAAGGCAGAAATATTCTAAAATATATTTTAATTTCTTTCATTAAACAGGAGAGTGTAATAGTTCTTCTCAAAAGAGTTTTGAAATGTTAGAGGTTAATCAAAAGAAGTATTTTCTGCTGCTCTCCTATCCACAAAATATATGATGATAAAAAAACATAAGTTGAAATGAAAGTCTTGTTTGAGAATTACTAAATTGTTTCATAATGAAATATGGAAAGTTCAGTTATTTTTGAACCTCTGCACTTCCCGACCCCAACTCAAGCCATCTCTCTTCTAAGTTGCAATGTATGATCAAAGTTTTCATGCCGTAGGCAATTCTTCCAAAGTTGTCATCACAATTATTTTAAGGATAGGGAAATAGAGGTACTAAAAGATGGTATTATTTCACTGAAAACTATTACTGAACTAAATAAATGCTTATCAAATCACCCCTTAGGATTAAAGGAAATCAAGAGAAGTTTTTCACACCATTTAATTTTAAATTCCTAAAAAGCTTTTTTTTGCTTCTGCCAAGAGCCAAAATACCTCAGTATATAATATACCCCAGATAGAATTGTATCATGAGCCCCAAATTTATCACATCATCATCCTACCATCCCATAGAACTTGAAAAATGTTTTCTAAAGGTCGGACCTAAATGAGGGGAAGGAGATGTCAGCTGATTTCTTTTTGTGGATGTTCGTTCTGTCTTTCTTCAGTCATTCATAGCTATATTATTCTCCATTTATCTTGTATCAGTAAAATTACTGGTTGAATTTGAGCAGCAATCAGAGGAGAGAGGTACCTTTTTGATAAGCTATTTATTTAAGTTACCCCTGAGGCGCACTCATTCAATTCATTTGTCTTTCCTCAAGTGCAAGGTAGCCTGCTCATTTAAATGCTATTGCAAATATCATGACTACTATGAATAGTGACTTGTGATTATTTGGCAGTAACTTTCTTGATAAAAGTAACCTATTTATCTTAAAAAAGCCAGGCTCATTCATAAAGTGTAGAAATTGTAATGTGGCATATATGTAAGATAGCTTAGTAAAGGACTGAGGGCTTTTTTAGGCCTTATCTAAACTTGTAGAACACTTATGTCAGGGTTACTGAAAAATTTGATGCACACACAATAAGAGCAATTTCCCTCTGCTTATAAAATCATTGCACATCTATGGATTAGCATCTGAGCCATTTCAAAGAGTTTTCAACAATTTTTTTTTGTCCCTTTCTCAATACTTCTAATGGTGTGTGGTTAATATATGTTATCTTTGTTGGTTAAATGAAATACCACTTCTAGCCTGTGCCTGGTGGCGTTCCCTGATTCAATAAGCTGACTGCACACAAGAGCTGGCCTGGGAAATGAGCTACCTGCTACTGTGATGGCTTGTTCTTGTATATTTTCCCAATATTTGATATTCTGTAAACATGTTTGTTTACTTTATTGAGTCACTGATAGGAAATTAGATCTACAAGCTTTCTTGTATTTTATAAGTACGAGAATATATACTTGGAGTACAAGACCATACTACATGATGGTACTTCATTCTGTGGGTGTCTTTGTAACATTTAGACAGCATGGTTCAAGATTAAATTTAGATGCTGATCAGCTTGCATTTGAGGGTCTGCACAGCGAAAATCAATTTGAATAAGAACTTGAACAAGAGGCACTGAACGTCTCTGAGGCTGGGGGACACTGCTGCCCAGAAAAGCTGGTTTTCACTGCACTGTACCTCTTGAATGTGTAAAATGACTAGAACAGGAAGTGGCAAATCTCTCTATGTTTATTGCCAACAGAGTGTAAACCATTAGAAGTACTAGCTGAAATTACAGTCTGGTCAGTGTTCTCAGAAAAAGATGGTGTTTTGAGAGCAATTTCCAGTAGATATAGAAATTAAATGGGATACCTTTACGATGTATAATCTACAGTTCAATCATACACCTTCATTATTTCCCCAGTATTTAGAATTTTAATCCTTCTCATAGTTGTTTTTTTTAAAGAGTGTGTTAGCACTGCAAGGCATTCCTACTCGTTTATTGATTTATTATGTATACTATGAATGACTTCTGACTACCATAATAATGAAGGAGAATGTTTTTTAATTATATACAAATATTTAGGGAAGGAGTCAAAACTAATAGCTTTATCGTGAGAAACCCTATTTCTTCTAAAATCAGTGTCACCTTACAAAGCTCCTCGTGTGCTCTGTGGAAAAGATTATTAGAACTGACAGAGAACTTGGCTTTTCAAGGCTATTATATTTCTTATAATTATTCCTTCTGAATTTCTGCATGCAGTGTGGCTTCTGCTGGAAACCTGTTTGCCCTGTTAGTCTGACAGCAATTTTAAAAAGTAAGTTGCTGCCTTCAGTATTGAATTGTCCAAATAAAACTGCTGTTAGACATTTAAACAAGATACCTGATGTGATTTCTTTTATCCTTTTATTTTGGGAGCAGAAGAGGTTGGCAGATACCTTAATTTGGCTTTCCATTAGCATTGAGTTTTACCAGATGTACTTAAACTTTAATCAAATTGAAAACCTAATCTTCCTGTCTATGCATAAGTGTTTTTCATGGTCGTTGCCAAGGTTTTCACCATTTGGGAAGAGAAGAGAGGTTTTCTTGTTGTTCTTTTAAAATTTTATTTATTTGTAGTTTTCGGAAAAGAAAACCTATGGAGGAAAAAAAATAATAATTTCCAATGGTCTACCAGTGTTATATTTTTCCTGTTCACTTTATAATTCAGCATTTATCTTTTACAAGAGATGCTGTGGGTTTTAGTAAGCACAAATTGCTTTCTCTGGGGTTTTCTATTAAAAGTATGGAATGGGAGTAGCATAAAAACAGAGTGTATGTTTTATCAATTACATCTGTTTTTTTTCTTTTCTAAAGAGAGCTGTAATAGCCTCCAGTCTCATGGGGCAAAGATACATTTTCCATATGTTGAATATATATGTACATTAGGTATACACATAAATGTATATTTTTTTTCTTTTTGCCTTGGGTTATAATCACATCAAATGTCCAGATCTTAGGCTGAGGACATTCTCTAAGGAAAAGGCAGGATGCCACAGGAGCTGTTTCAGTGGGTGGTACTCTTCCTTTTGAGTCAGAGCTGAACTAATGCCTTGGCAAGTTGATCTGGAAGGAAATATGTTAATGGGAAAGAAAATTGAAATCTATCAGTAGGGAAATTAACCATGTTGTCATAACCTGAATACATGTCAGTAATATCAAAAGATAAATTTCATCTTGGATAAACCCCCACTTTTAAAGAGATTTTTAATTCTACATGATTGGAGGGATTGCATTGTTCTTTTTCAAATGAGGTGCCAAAAGGAATTAAAAGTTTACAACCAGGTAAAAATGGCGATGAATTTTTTTGTATTTGGATTGGACTTTGGACTTCCAAAAACCATTAAAAAAAAAAAAAAAAAGGAGCACAGATGCCCAATTGTGGGAGTTGCCATGCTGGTTGTAAAGCATAGAAGCTAACTTTCCTTCACTCTGATCCAAAACGCTGTCTGTACCATGCAATTACTTTCATATAAGATGTCCTCATTTCCTTAAAGAAACTGAGAAACTGATCACCAGTAACTGTGAAGAATGATTTTTGTATAGCTGTCAGTGAGATGGTTTTTCCTGTCCTTGCAAATGCAAACACCTGCATAGTGACCTATGCATTCACAATGCACAAGAGCTGGCAATCAAAATGCTGGCCTTGCAAAAACTTTCCAGCCTTTTCACCTTCAAGAAACATACCCAATAAAGAAAGTCAGATAATTGTAACACTATCTGGGATCAGACAAGCTCTATTGAAAAATAGATGAAAACTATGGGAGCGCATGTTGAAATATTTTCATTACCTGGGTATGCACACTTTTTAGAACTAGTCTTGAAGAGGTGGCACCAAGTATTTCAAGTGTAATCCATGAATATATTGTATGTATTTTTCTTCAGTTTTAACTATATGTAGTTACATTTCCTCTAGAGAGAAAATATTTTTAATAAATGAATAAGTAAGAAGATTTTTCCCTGAGGCTGAAAAATGCAACGTTTGCATGTTTACCACAACTTCTTCCAGTAATAATTATTATTTACCAGTTCGATGTCCAAAGCTTCATAGGATCTACATTTAGACCTTGTATAGAAGTCATGCAGTTTAGTTGCTCAGATAATGGTGAAGGGCCTGAAGAATCTCCCTTATGAGGAAAGGCTGGGAGATCTGGGACTGCTTGGTCTGGAGAACTGAAAACTAGGGGGAATCTTATCAACACTTATAAATACCTAATGGACAGTACTCAAGTGGATGGGACCAGGCTTTTTTCAGCAGTGCCTAGTGACAAAGGGCAATGGGCACAAACTGGAACATGGGAAATTCCATACAAACATAAGGAAAAACTTGTCAAATTTGAGGGTGGCAGAACATTGGAACAGGCTGCCCAGAGATGTTGTGGAGTCTCCTTCTCTAGTGTTATTCAAAAACCACCTGGACTTTTTCCTATATAACCTAGGGAACCTGCTTTAGCAGGGGGGTTGGACTAGATGATGATCCCTTCCTGCCCCTGCAATTCTGTGATACCTTAGTGATGAGTGAAGAGGGCAACCACAGAGAATGACCTGACAGTGTAACTGTTAATGACTGTATTTCCCTTGAAAACAAGCATGCTTATCAAATGATGTATTTAGTTTCATGTATCAGACATTAAATTTTATTTTAATTTCAGGTTGTTCTTGATAGAGTGATCCAGTTCCTCATGGTATAAGTTGGCAGCACTTCATAAAAGTCACTGCCTTGAAGTCAATCGTATACATGAATTCTGCCTTATGCCTAGCATGTGACACACCCTTGAAAGAAGATATGACATGAAAAGATAGAAGTATACAGGTAAATAGCCTGTCATTTTGTGGATATATAGTGTCAAGATGATGAAATTCAGGCCAATCTATATTTCCATACCTGAAAGAGAATAAGTCAGGCTCTTTAACAAATGACTGTGCCAATGAAAACTGTATGGTGGAGTCAAAGGATGCCTTCCTGACTCAAAATCTTAGATATGTAATTAACACAAGAAAATGTAGAGAAAGCTAAATTTGAAGACAGGCTATAGCCAGATATATTTGTTTCATTGCTCTTCAAAATTGATCTTGATTTGTCAGAATGCTTTCTGATTTGCTTAGGAGTACAAATTACCTTAAATATAACTGAATTTAATTGATGCTATTTCAGTGGATAACTAGAATTACTTGACATTTGGTGCAAGGTTTCTGTGTCTGGGAGAGGAAGGTGTGGACATCTGTGCTTCTAAAAAGCTCTTATGTAAGCTAGTTGGCATGGATTGTTTGCAAAGAAGTTTACCTCACTTGGTGCTGATCAGTTGAAATGGAGGCACGGATTATGTGTACAATGACAATTATCCACAAACTCAGAGAATAATACTGATAACCCAAATTATAGGACTTGCTGTTATCTTGTCTAGAGTACACACTGTATACTGCAGTAGACACAAGCAGCTATATGAAATATTATGAAATTGTACAAATTTCTACTTTGCACCTTTGCCTTGTCTTTAGAAATATTTTCAGCCAGCTTTATGGACTGTAATGCATCTTGGGTCCTGTGAGTGTTTATTCTGATCATAGGCAAGGGAAGAGACGGTGGACTTGGCGTGTCAGCTTTAGATGATAGATGGTGCAAATGCATCAGGCTGGCTTCAAGTGTCTGCTCAGCAGTTCTGTGGTGGATGGAATGGAGAAAGGAAACTCTTTGTGAATACTCTTGTCATGTTACTGTCTAGCTTCCAAATGGATCTTAAATATGCCTATGAAAAGTGACAAGGGCTGACAAAGAAGCGTGTAATAGATTTTGTAACTGTAACTATATATTACATTATTTTGACTCCTACCACTGCCCTGCAAGAACTGTTGTCTAATAATATACAGACTGGAATGGTTCACATTACATTAGTAATAGACAAATGTTGCCTTTTTTTTTTTTTTCTTAAGCCAGCTCACGCAAATTCTGTGCCTGAAAATTTGTGTAAGGTTTCAATCAATCCTTGTTATGGAATCATAGCCAATCCTAATCCTTCTTTTTAAATAGCTCTATAAATTCTTGAGCTGAGATGGAAAGAGTGGTGTGGTGGAGGGTGGGCAGGAAACAGTAAAGTTGCTTAAATTAGCAACTTCTGGACTTTATGGTATTTTTGTGACACTTGATCACAGTGTAGCCAGAAGGTACAGCACAAAACCAGTGGACTTGAATCTCACAAAATAAAGGACTAAAAATCAAGGCTAATTAGCTTTTCTTTGGGGGAGAGGATGGAACAAAAATACTTTGCAGACACATTCTCCATCAGGATAGAGCACACTGAAATTTTTACAGCCTGTAAACTAGTAAAAATAGCTACACACAAGGCCATCAATATAAGTCTTGCTGAGCGGGAAGGTTAAAGCTTGTTTCCTTTAGTCTGAAGTGGATTGAAATTATTTAGTTGTTGATATTAGAGAGAAAATATATATGTCCGTGTCTCTTTTCAGCTAGCTTGGTACTACAAGGTTCATCTGGGTTGCGTGTAGGACCAAGTATCATCTTAGGAGGTCCTAAGACAACATCTGAGCTGTATCACTTCAGTTGGTATCAAATTTGTTTGAAATTTCTCAGGTTAGCTGACAATAACTTTTAAGGAGGTGATCATTTCTTCCTTACATTGACTTCATTTTTGAGAATTATTTTATTTCTTGCTCAGCCTTTATCGCCTTGTGGAAACTCCTAACGTTTAGATCCCGCTCGCATATGGACCATTGATTGTGTTACTTTTTGTTTTCTTTCTTTTTCCTTGACTCCTTCTAATTTCCCTGCATGCAGTAGTAAAAGTCAAAATAATTTTGACATTTTTGTCTGCATTTCATACCTTCCCTTGAAAGAATACCTAAGGCAAGAAGTTCCATTAATCTTATTAGTAGATTTGTTGCAAATTTATGTGCAGTTTGCTATAAAATCATCTTAAAACACAGTACCTGGGTATCTCTTCCACTGAAAAGGACCCTGGGCAGAGAAAACCTTGCTCCTGTGTGAGATTCTGTGCTATTATTGCCACGTGTTCTTATTTCTTTTCTCCATTTGTACAGTTGATTTTGATAGATAACGTACATTACAAAGAATCTGATTTTAATGTCTTTGCTACATAAGGAATTCTGATCTGGAATCTTTAGTAATTAACAAGTTGTAGGTGACTCCCAGACATTCCAGAAACAAAGGGGCCAATAGATTAAAACCCATTTGGTGATGTGTGTTTTGAAATGCTGTATCTATGCTAAATTGTCTTTTCAATGCTTTTATTAAACAAATACTGCTTCAAAAAGTAAAGCTCTCATCTACTTCCTGCCGAGCAGGTTTAAAAAACATTTTTCTCTTCTTCTCTCGAGTCTTACTATGCAAGCTACATGGTTCTCCCCACTGTGATCTGTTTTGCAAAAATAGCCTATTAATTGAGAATGTTTTCCAGTATTGCCAAAAGGTCACTACTATCAATTATGGAGAATATTTGTAAAGAAGAAATCTTGCTTATAATGCAATATATCCTGAATTGTCTAATTTGTGTGCTGTAATAAGGCCAAGCCCACTTATTGATTAATCAATCTTTGTTGTCTGTTCGCTGATTATATCAGGAAGACTCTTAATGGAATGGGATATCATACAAAATGTTTGCTCTGGGTAATGTATTACAAAACTATTTATTGCTAATATTACAGTGAATTTATTTAACCTCTGGTGAAGCAAGAGATGATTTTTCCAGGGCAGACCATTTTGATTTGTAATGGTAAGCTGGAAACTGAAAACTGAACCATATTTGGATTTGAATTATGAACAGTAATATGACTAAGGCCACCAACAGAGATTTTTTTTTCTATTTTGATCCTGTTTGTGAATCACTATTTGATGTATTCTATTGAAAAGTGTTAATGCTTTGCAATTAATACTGTACTGTGGATTCATTGCATGCTTCAAAAGTTATTATGTTGGTGCATGACATTGGAGGTGGATGCTGGTGGCATGGCTGTAGAGAATGAACCTTCCCACCAATATGTCATTACATTTTGTTGCTGTGTGACAGATGGCAGCAGAGGGACAGTCTGATGAAATGATGTCTGACATGGAAGTGTGTATGAAGGAAAGGTGTGCTATTGAATTTCTCTGTGTGGAAAAAATGGCACCTGCTGACATTCAGTGATGCCTGATGAACATTCATGGAGACCAAACAGTGGATGTGAGCACAGTGAGGCAGTGGGTGGTGCATTTCAGCAGTGATGGCAGCAACAGTGGCTCACCTCCACTGGTGCAGGCTCTTGTTCATTGCTGATGAAAATGCATAGCTAATGGTGGTAAATGTTGCAAACATTTTTGTAGCTGAGAATTCTCTGTGTTACACAGTGTTATTGTGTTCTTTGTATCCATTGTCCTTTCTATGGAAATAAATAGGAGGCATTATTTTTGGAGCAACCTACGTATAGCGCATTAATATAGTTGAGCAAAATAAAACTAAGAGCCAAAAAAACTGGTTTTGAATAAACTCAAAATGTTTTTCAGACTATATTTAAAGTTCTAATATTTGGCTACTTCTTAGAATTATAAGAATGAAACATGGCCTATTAAACTGAGCATAGTATAATTAATTCATCTTCATATGTTTCATATACTCAGGGTTTTTATCTTGTACCAAATCATAATGCGAATTGTGGGGCACAGAGTAGTGACAAGAGTTAAATACATAGATGATGTAAGTTATGGTGTAATTATCATTATCTCTGTTGGTATGAATGCATCGTTTGTACTAAATAATTTGCCTTATTTTGCTCTGACTCTGTGATTCATTTGTGTTCTTCTGTACTGCAGTTGATGTAAATGAGTCACATTAAACTGCCCCCCTGCTCACTTTGTGCATATTTAAGGATTTAAATTGTCTCAGAAATCCATTATCACTCTAAGGCAGAAAGATGAGAAAAATGTGTGAAAAACCTATAAACAGGTAGAATTAGAAGTTCTCTATAAAATAACTTATGACAAGTGTGAAATATCTTAGATTTAAGTGGGAATTTTTGTTGAGGTTCAAATAAAATAATGCTGTATTTTCAATTTAGGAGAATGAACTACTGATGATGATGTTCAGTATTAGTATATCAAAGCAATAATATTTTTCAAAGCTTGAGATTTTTCCAATAGATGAATACTTGATAATCATAGCATCTGCTGTTAGAATACTCAATAGGACCAGAAAATCAAAGAGAGACGTGCAAGAACACAGAAATCATTTTCCATTTATCCTTACTTCAGTATTTAACATACTGAAGTGTAAGTGCCTTTTTTTTGTTGTATAAAATGCTCATAATGTGATTTGGCATGACACAGATCTCACCATGAGTAGTAAAATTGAAAGAATAAAAATGGACCCAGATTATGCAAGTATTTATGCCCACAGTTCCATATGTATTACTTGAGCACTTTAAAATTTAACATTATTTACTTGTACAAAGGGTGTTTGAAAGTTAAGAACTTCAAAAGTAAGACACTTTTTATAAAACAGCAGTGCCACATATAAAAGGAAATGCCAGGCTCAACATCAGCAACGTACCATGTCTGCAGTGCTTTCAAATTACAAAACAATGTTTTCGCCAGAGGGGTACTTAAAGTCACAGGTTCAGTTAATGCATCCATTGAGAATGAGAAAGTAACAGTTCTCTCTAAAAAATGTAATATGTATATTGATTCCCAGTGCATTCTGGAATGTGCATTCAGCTTTTTCTGGCTCTGGAAACATAATGTTCAACACATGGCCACCTGCAGTTTGTTTCATCATGGTAAAATTTTTGCACCTTTCCCCAAGGAAAAATTGAGATATCATAGATGCTTTCTGGTTTACACATGCTATGTAGATTATACCTTAAATATGTGACATGCAACCTAAATCCAGACAGATTTTTGGCGCTGATACTGGCAACTTGAAAGATATTATATCACAAGTTTTAAACTCATTTATGTGGTCATCACAGTTTTTGGAAATACAGTCTATTTGCTTTGCAGCATCCAGAGTGCACCACTGAATCAGTGCCAGCCAAAGGAAAAAAAAGAAAAACAATTTCTAAGTACTGACCTGTTAGGGAATGTTGCAATGTTGTCTAGTTCCTTAATCCTAGGGAAACTGAAATGGCGTGAGCATTGTATAGTTCTGTGTCATTATTGTTAAATCCAAGAACAAACATAAGCAACTCCATAGAGGAAAGAAATACTCTCATCAGTGAGTTTTTAACAATAAAGAATCAAAAAACGAAGTGGAATAGTATCACCAAAATGCCCCACTGCGTGTTATTACCACAAGACTCCTCCAGTGTTTAAGTGGGGACATAAAATGTACACATGTAATACAATGCTTAGCCTTTTTATAAACAGCTCTCCAAAACACTCTTTAAGAATAATGACATGTGACTTCCATAGCCAAAGTCCTATAAAAGTCAGTTTCTTAAACATTACTAAAACATGAAAAAATGATGCTTTTTATGACGTGTGTAAAACAGTCTTCACAATTCCTTTAAGCAAAGAATTGGAATTTCTTTGAAGCTTTTGTCCACATTATCTTAAAAAGAAATAGAACCCATTGCCATAGTATATTTACTTGTGTATAATGATTAGTGTGACATTTTCCTAGTTTTATTAAAACTTTATACCATACACAGTTCCATTATTCCTTTGTGTCTTACTGTACTAACAAGAGTGCTTTGTTCCATGAGGGCCTCTGACTATCAGCAGCTAAATGCAACTCCTTGAATCTAGTGACTATAGAGGCAAAGTATGCTGACATAAAACAACTTGCTGAAATGGATGTCTCTCTGCATATGCATGCATATGGAAGACTGCACATACAGCCTGATATTACACTGATAAAGGAAGTTGGTTACTTAAGAAAAGTTCTTCAATTAAGAAGAATGATATCATGCTCAGGCAGTCATGTTCTCCTCTTCTGGAATTTCTTGCAAGCCTATTGAGGGGCAGTCAGCCTGTTACCCTTAATGAATGCCAGTGTAGGTGGGAGGAATTCAGACTCATCTGTGGACTCTTGCATATGAACATAAACTGAAAGACAGGTAGACAGTAATCAGCTACGGATTCTCTAATATATCTTGTATATACTTTACTTTTACTCTTTCTACTCTTTACTGTGAGGTAAGTGTAAGCTTGGTGAGAAAATGTTCTGTGAGCTCTGCCTTTTGGCTATTATGATGCTGTGATTGATTTATTTATATAGTATCAAGTGGGTGATCTTGATACTAGAGAAGACATTTACACATGGTTCTGTTTCAGAGGTTCTCGTGGGCTATAGATAGCGAGATACCACTACTGTACAATATGTGAGGATGGCATATATTGTGCTGTATAGGTGGATGAATACTAATAGTATACATTCACCAATATCCTACTGTAAAAATGAGAATGAACTTAAATAATTCTATTGATTGTGCCCAATCGAGAGTGCAGTGACAAAAATAGAGATAACTCTCTTTGGTATGCAGAGGAAGGGCACTTCCTATGGAAAGAGGTCCACAAGATTCTGAAAAGATCTTACTGGAGATTTCTACCCATCTTGCACCACCTGTCTTGATGAGGCTTACTTATGCTGTGAAAGGAGGACTTCCCCTCACTTTAGCATCACTATCCCAACTATATTCAGGAAGACAGTTGCAGACTGGGCTCCTAACTTACCTTGATGTTTTAAGTCTATAAGTTCCTGAAATGCACTTTGTCAGTGTCAAAGCTTGTGGGACAAGCCTATATATGAAGGGAGCTTTGTTTAATGTTTTTGTTTCTTTTTAGATAAGCATGTTAACTGTAAAAGCTGGAGCCAAATAACGTAATTTAACACAAAGTAATTTAACATCCTTCAAACACATGGGGAGACAATTTACTACTCATTTGGTTAATGTCTATACAGTCATAATAGTATTGTAAAGATACTACAAAGATAGAAAAAAAGAGTAAATAAAAAGGGTGTTTTTCTTATTCCTTACCATCCTAAAGGGTTGCATAATGTGGCGATGCAAAGGAAAAGAAAGCTTTTATGGGGAAGAGCAAGATAGCTGTTTGATGCAAACATCATACTGGAACAAATTACAGTAAAGTTATAATATCTAGAAAGTCAAGAGAAGAAAAGGAGCATCTTTTATTTTCAGACTTCAGATTCATGATGCAAGGCAATGCTTGTAAAACAGTGAAATGTTAATCAGTAGGTAATTCATAAAAAGGTGGAACCATTTTTAAAACATGTTTGACAATCACTACGCTGCATGGTCTCCACAACGGTATCTCTATCTATACAGATACAGAATGTGTATCTGTATACTGTTGAGAAGCTTATAAAGTGGAGTCTCCTGAGACCTGACTGCTGCTCATCTTGTTTTTTTGTGTGTACTGCTGAAGAATCTCCTATAAAGTATTCATGGAGAGAGAGGGCATGAGATGAAACCTGTTTTGACCTGCTATGATAATTCCTTCATTTTTGAGAAGAGTTAGTTAAAGCTAAATGACACAAGAGATTATTGGCATCATAGTTAAACTTGACAGCTTTTGATACGACAAGCTCAGGCTGTTGTCTTCTTTTTTTTTTTTTTTTCCTTCTGATTTTAGTTCATCCTGATCTAGCCTAGTAAAGAAAGTTGTAAGTCAGATCCGAACAAACAGTAGTAATAGATTTATTGATTTGCTTTGTCAATACCTTTGGACAACTCCTGAAAGAACTCTAATTATCTTAGAAAACAAAGTCTTTGCAAATGGCAATTGCATGATTGATTAGTTGCCACTCTTTTACCTTGTGGTCTGAAACACGTTGCTAAGAACTCTAATTCAGAAGTTCAGCCATTTGAAAGAGGCTTTTGAGCATGGATTTTTGTTACAGAACAGCTCCTAAAGCTCCAGAAACTTTCAGAAGCTGAAGATTTTTAGAATTTCCTCTTTGCTGTATAGAGAAATTAATTGCAGAAGGCTGTGTTAATGAAGAGCTACATAGTGATTGACCTGGTACAGCCAGACACAAGCTTACTACGGGACTTCGAAGAAGAGAATTTTTTCTACACTACACGTATTTTCTGTAGCACCTGTGCAAATGGAAACTGATGTTTTTGTAAAAAAAAATTAGAAGAGTAACTATTCTTTACCAATCATTTGGTGATTGGGCAAGGTGAAAGCAGATTTCAGAACCGTGCTTAGGTGAGTATCTGCAACACCGTTTTATTGAATGAAGACTAACGGGACAGAAAATCTTATTACTAAGACTCCATAGAGGTGATCAGGCGTAGAAAGGGACACTTATATGTCTTTCTTTATGAAGGTGTATGTTCCAGATACTTGGGGAATTACAATGGCCCAACCAAATAAAATACAACTGCACGTTATGATAGTTTTGTAGAACTGCAAGAACAGGAATGTTTATACACAGTGCAGTGCTTTTCTGATAAGCCCATTAACTTTTAGTCTCTAATAAGAAAAGGAAAGACTCAACACTGCCTGCAAAATTTTTTCCCAGATCCTAAATAGGTTGGAAGATAAGGACAGAAATCTGGACTTTTAACTGGAGATATCACTGAGATGATAGAAGAATGTATGAAGACATTGATAACATAGAAAAGCTGCATTTGCAGCTCATCTTGCCATTAATAAGTCGGTTTTTGTACTGCTGATATGAAACCAGAAAACAGACAGTGAAGCAGAATTATTAAATAATTATGGGTGATAGAACTTTTTTTTTTCTCATATTTTGAGAAATAGTTGAGTTCTAATTGGAATAAAGAACACAGGAGTAACCTTATAGTGTCTTGTTAATCCAGTGAAATATCAACTACCCTACAGATTAAAATGTATTTATTTGCTAATTTAAAATGTTTGCACTGCCTTGGTAAGAGCTAAAATGGAAGATAAAATAATTGCTCGATCAGAATCCCCCTCTCAATGCAAAAGCTACTTTTTT